>RJWT010028420.1:0-15227 GCA_004365215.1 Cuniculus paca | reverse complement strand
CTTCCAAATTGAATTTCAATCCCAGCACCAAACACAGTTTGTGCACCACCTGGGAAAATGCCTGACCCATAATAAATGCTCAATAAATTGCTGTTGACCAAAAGGTTTATTGATTTGAAGTCCTAAAGTATCTGGGTTTCAGAGTAAGCATAGAGAATGTACAGAGTGGAGGTAGCCTAGGGGCTGCCTTCTAGAGCAGCTTACATATTTCACATAATGTCCACTTAAACTTAACTTCATAAAAGACTCCTAGGATATTAATTCTAAGAACTAACCTTAGGCGGTAACATGGGGCAATGTCATCACTTTCTTTAGAATTCTCACCTTTGTGAATACTTCTGTGACTCAGTGACCTTATTTAAAGCAGAGTCCTAGAAAAGGGGGAAGAAAAGAAGGACTTTTCCTGTTTCTTTAAATTTAATAATGACTAGAGAGTGTTTAAAAAATACTGTTCTTCTCTTCGATGAAATTTTTATAAATGACATAAAGTGATTTGTGAAACAATAGTTTGTTAATGGGTGAACTGAATAGATTTAAACCTAGGTGTGCTAGCCTATCACTAACACATGCACAGAAAGGTATGTTTAGTCATGGTTACATTAAGTATAGCTTTTTAACAAAGCATGTTTTCTACTCTTTCGTTGCACAGTGATGGGTTACTAAGGTTCATTTCCCTGTGATCCTAGAACTAAACTTTTAGGATTGCAGGTTGTGGTAAAATAACAGAGAATGTATTGATCTGATTTAAACAAACTGGGCTATGCAGTGGTGGCAGTGTATTGGCAAACAGTAGCACAGTGATGGGCGGATGATCTTTGTAAAGGCCTTATGAGTGAAAAGTGGGCAGATAATAGGTACAAAGGTAAACTCATGATTATAGACAGCAGTTATGGGATATTATTAGAACTTTTTCCGAACAATTTCCCAAAAGAAAAGTTTACAGTTTTGAAACATAAGTTATACTTCTTCAGGGAGAAGTCTTGTTTACATCAGACGATTGATTCTTTTTTAAAGCAGACTCTATGAATAATAAAGCTTGACACAATAGGAATAATTATCACTAGAAATATTATACTTTGTAATTAGAAAAAAAAACTTTGCAAGTACAGTGATATGCATAGCTACCCTATGAGGGAGATATGATTCTTTGATATATTAAATTCAGAAAACAGAAGTGCTGCGGATTAAAGCAACGAGTTAAGAGGCAAACAGAAACTTATGTAGAGTTAGGGAATCACAGAGCTCAAACTTTTGCCTTCTTTCCTACATCATGAAATGTGTGTGGAAATCCCCCAAGTGCACCATGTTACTCAGGAATATCCAGAGAAGCTGAGCCAACAGTATGTTGGAGACGTGTACGTACACGTACGTACACACATACATACCATACGGAAAGATCAGTTTGTTTTAGAATTTGGTTCATGTGATTGTAGATAATTGGTTGGTTCGGAATCTGATGGAGTAGGGTGGCCGGCTGGAGACTCAGAGAAGAATGCTGGTTAAGTCTAATGGCAGTCTACTGGCAGAATTCCTCCTTGTTGGAAGGAGGTGTCCAACTTTTTCTTTCAACAGATTGAATGAGACTCATTCACATCATGGAGGCTAATGTGGGATACTCCAAAACCATTGATGTAACTGTGAAGCTCATCGGAAAAACACCTTCACAAAATAATGTTTTAACAGCTATGTGGGCACCATGGTCTGTCCAGTGGACTCATATTAAATATTGCAAAGTGTTTTAAGCCAAAATGCATAAAGGAATATTGGATACTGTTTGTTAAATCAAGGCCACTATTAGCCAAGTCACAGATACACTGTTCTACTGATTTCATGTTCCAAGTGTTTCTGTTGAACATTATTAACTTTGATCTCTCTCGTTTATATCTACATGCTTCAGATTATTTCGTGTCACCATGGAATATACTTTATTCACACATTTCTTACCTGAACTAGCATCACAAATGAAGTATAATAATTGGCTCAAATGTGCCCGAAGCTCTAGGAAGTTTCTAGAAACGAGAGAATAAAGAAAAGTAGCATCGTGTTCATTTTCTAGATCTTACTGTGGGTATGCACATAGTAATGAAGTAGACATTATCTTAGTCTTAGAGTTGGAAAAACAAACAGTCAGAGAAGGTAAGGAATAGGTCTAGGATTACACAAACAGAATGGAGTGTAGTCGGGGCTCACATACATTTCACTTTGGTTCTGTTTCATTCTGTTACATGTTCCAAAGGTTCTTGTGTGCTTCTGAGAAAACAGACGGGCGGCCTCATCTTGTTGGAGTTCTTCTTTCCTCTGTGAGCATATGTGCAGGCTAAATTTTCATTGCATACTTTACTGCATTGCTCAGGAACTTTTATTCTAATGAGATAATTTACAGCCACAGATTTGACAGTATACAGATTGAACTCTAGTCTTTATTTAACTATAGTGCAAGTTATTCACCATTCTTTATTTGACACAGTAAGATCTATAATAAGATCTTTGATTATGTACACTTAGAAAGTAGTATGTCAGTCATCAGGAAATTGCATCTGGAAAATCAGATGTAACATGTTATAAATTAAAACTAGTGGAAATTAAAGCCTTTTTCTTTTTTAACCTTGGCTCTCCATTGGATTGTTCGCAGAATGGCAATAGGTATGGGAGATTATGTATTTGATAGTCGATCTCTTTTCCCTCTTGGTGCCAAAGCGCCAGTGTTATTGGGTATTTGTCCCCTACCCTGTAAGTTTTGAAGAAGAATGTACTTATTTCCAGGTCTAGGGTACGTCACAATTGATCTAACCCTGTCTTGACGTTTCCAATCTCTTTGCCAATGGTTGATTTAGACCCAGTTCTAAGACATGATAAGAAGTCTGTAAAAAAATTTATTTATCCCTAAGAAGGGGTGCAGAAAATATACTGCCATTTTTGGCAGATGGGAAAATGGAAGCCCCACAGTTCCATGGAATTCTCTGAGACACAGGTTAGATTAAATCTAGAGCCACCCAACTGTTATATTTGATCTTATATGCCATGTGAAAATGAATTCATTGTTTCTTATTAAACACTTTATTTCAGAATATAGTTAGATGTACAGGAATGTCTGAAGGCAGTACAGGAATTCCCATATATTCCATTTTCTGTCTTCTCCTTTATTAATTTGCGTGAATGTGATAAATCTTTCCCAATTACAAAATCAGTACTAATACTTTATTATTAATTAAAGTTCATGCTTTATTCTGGGTTCCTTAACTTTTACCTAAAATTGATTTTTAAATTGTTGGCGTTAATTACCAATCCCAAACTCATTTTTTATGGCATTCTATTGGTTTGCTGGGAATGTCATAGCAAGTTATCGCAAACTGGTGAGTTGATGGAAGCTTACTCCCTGGATGTTCTGGAGATTAAAAGTCTGAAACCCATGTGTCAGTTGGTTGGTTCCTTTTGGAGGATCTCAGAAAGGATCCATCTCTTCCGTCTCTCCTACCTTTCAGTACTGGGCATCTGTCCACAATGGTCAAGAAAACCCTCAGCAATATTTTTGGCTTATACAGGCGTCATTCCAGTCTATATCTACATCTGACTTTCGCCATATGTGTTCCTTTCTTTCGTCACTTTTTATATTCTCTTACATGGAAGCTCATGATTTGATTCAAGAGCCACCCAGTGTCCAAGAAGATCTTAACTAAAGATTCAGCAGTCTTATTTCCGAACAAGGCCATAGCCGCAGGTGTCACAGATTAGGATTTAAGCATATATTTTGAGACCACTTTTCATTCAGTGCAGCTACACAGCCTAAATTGTAGAATTATGATAAAACAGTGATAACGTCAGTTTTGTTGCAAATAATCTGACATACAATACTTATGTCTTACAGCATTTTTCACTACTTAACAAGGCAATTCCTACATTGACCATAATTCATTTTAATTATGCTTCATTAGTGAAATAACTCTCTTTCAGATATTTTCCCCATATTATGACTTTTTTGGACTAATATGTTAATCCTGAAAACTAATGGAATTGCTATTTTTTAAAAATAGACATTCTTGCTTGATTTATTACTTTTTAGATCCCAGGGATTAGATATTTGGAATCCTATAGCTCAAGATCATGTTGGTAATGGTTATTTAAGAGTCTTCAGATTTCTCATTTTCATTTATTGTAAATTTATTATGTATTCCTTGGAAAACAGAGTGTAGATAACAAATAAGGAGGCATCAGAACCATGTTTGCTTCGTTTGTGCCTTTTTCTCCTTTTGTCTTTATTAGTAGTTTGATACCGTTGTGATGTTAAAAAAGTCATTCCTAAAAATTCAGTTAGAAAATGAATCATTTTTTCAATGCACAAACAGAGTAAAAAATTCAAATATCAGCTTTATGAATTCCCTTTTTTCTTTTTCCTCTTCAAGCCCTTGAATATTATAAGAAGGTTCTAGTTTTAGTCTTTACCTTTTCCCAGGCCTCAAAGCAAGGAGTTCTATATTTAGAACTTTTTGAAAAGGCAAGTTACGACTTCATATTTTTTTACTTCTGAGACTTTACATAGGTGGACATGGGACTTTTAAATTCAAAATCTGAAACCCAAAACCTCTGAAATATTATGCAATCCTCTAATTTTATTTGCTGTAGTCATTGCAGATTTGATCCTGGCCCCCAGAGTCAAATAGCACCATTGTGCTTTCACTTTTCAAAACAAAATCATTTTTCATTTTAAATAAATGTCAATAAAAATAATGTGGTGTTTTTTTATTGGCCCTTTAAAGAATTTATAGCTTGTAAAATCCCTGTGTAATCCTCTCCATTGTTGAGAGGCAGATGAGTTATAGAAGTCTTATATTAAGATTCAAAGTGTGGAACTAGCAAAACATTTATTCACTAATTCCTTAACTTGATTTAGTGATTTGGTTTATTGGATTAACTTTAGCAGAGAACAGGACCTCAAGAGAATATACTTGCACTATAGATTTTGTTTTGATAAAAGACTACAATGTTTTGGCATCACTTTCTGCTGTTCTGTGGGTTTTGCTGTAATTATTTATAAGTAGCTCTAAAGATTCCAGCATATTTGTCACAAGCCCCTGAGTTTGCTTGCATTAGGTTATAGCTGCTAACATATATTAGGGTGATCCTAAGGAACTTTCTGTCACTATAGGATTTGTGAGATAGGCAATGCAAAAGAAATAGTCCTAGCCTGTGAAAGAAAGTTCAGCTATTAACTACTAGTGACATAAGGTGAAGTATGAAGCATGTAAAATACAAAGAATAACGCACATGCACATGCAGTAAAGTATTAAGAATCACTCACTGTGGGACAGCAATCTGGCTTTGACATATGGCAGCCCACTGTGCATCAGAGTGATTGGCTGGACTGGCTGGAGAAGCATTTTTCTTCCTAGTTTAGGGAGGGTGATTGTTCCCATGGAACGGGACGATTCCAGTAAAGATATAGAAGGTATCATACAATCCTGCTGAGAAATTGCTTGGTGCAAAGCATTTGACTACTTGCCATGGCGAATACCAAAATTAATGGTGTCTCTTTAGAAGTGCTTAGATCTGCTAGGGCACATGCACTGCGTACACTGATAATCACCACTGACGTGAGTGAGTGAGTGCTGTGTGATGTGGTTTTGATTAGATGAAGTCAACTGCTAGCTCAGGAACTTGAAAATATGTGGGATCATTTGATCTAGGTCTTAAAAGATGGAAAGTAATACAGTAGACCCAGATGAGGTAAAGCTGTGGTATGAAACACATACATAGGAGGGGTTGAGTTTTTATTTATTGATTTACAATGAAAATCTAGTTTGACTAGATGTACTCCAGTGCTTAATAAGAATTATAGCTGAAAAAATAAGTGCGCCAGATATAGGGAAGGATTCTAATGGTAGAACAAAGAGTTAAACAATATTCTTTAAAAACTTTAAATCAGGCACAAAGTCACTTTTTAGTCTTATTAAGAATGTTATTAAAAAATGAATGCTTTTTTTACAGTGTAACATTATAGAGAGAGAGAGAGAGAGAGAGAGAGAGAGAGAGAGAGAGAGGTGCTCAGTTCAAGAACTTAGTTCATTCCACAGTTCTGGGGAAGATGGCTGTGGTCATGTTCATCACCGAATAGAAGCAAAATTTTGCAGAATGCTTCTGCTTGTGAACCAAATTGTTCATGGGGAGAAGCACTTGTGAACCGAGGCACCACTGTATATCCTGTTATGAGCCAACAATTTCACTATCAATGGTTGATGAAAAAACATATTGAGTAAGTACTAAATGCCCTTGGCACTCCCATATTTAACATACGAGATATTTTTACTGAACAGGAGCTATCTTGAAAGTCCATGGTGCTAAAACTTGTGCTTTTGCTGAGGGCTCACTTTGAATGATGCATGTTTATGATTAGTTCAGAGCTGACAACTCACCTAGTCTCTGAGCCTAAAAAGCCATTTGTTGTCTATTCTCACGCACTTTTCATCTGAGAACTGTAACAATAATATAAGGTATTCACAAGCAACTTAGGGTGTACCCTACTCTAAATGTTAGGCAATTGCTTTATTCAAATATTGTAATAAAGATCCTCAAAAATTCCTTCTTCTTCAGAAATCATTCACAAGTATGGAACAAGTTTTAACAACATCCAAAGAAAAAACCATCATATATTTGGCTAATGCTATTTTTAGAATGGTATTTTCCTTTTACTGTTTGAAAGTAAATTTCAAGAAATAACAATTTTTTTAAACAGTTCCTTCTTTTCAATTTCAAATCATGTTTGGGCTCCTCATAATTCATGCTGGCTGCACATCCACATTTAGGCTGCCAATGTTGGGCTTTATTAGCTTTTGGAGAAAGCTGAGATTTTCTGTTTTTTTGCTTTTTTTTTTTTTTGACTATAGGAGACAAATAGACATTTATGATGTCCTTCAGAATAAGATTAAGTGACTATACCAATAGGTGGGATAATGGTAAGAATTTCTGTTTGTTTGGGTCTCTCACTGTTTCTGGCTGAAGGCATGATATTTGAGCATCTATCTGGCTTCATGTGAGATTTTGAGTATACTTACAAGTGTTCGTTGGAAGGTGAGTCCAGGTCATCGTAATCATCTATTACACTCAGTTAACTTGAGTTTATTTCAGATTCATTGTGACTTTCTCTTGTTTTAAAATCCTCTCTCATTTTATTTTGTCAAAAAATGATATAACTTCAAATGAAAATTGCAAGTATTGCTAGAACTAATAGAGCCATCCAGATATTCTTAGAAGCATGTTTTCTTTATAGTTTAATTTTTATTCCCTTTATACTGTGTTAGGTACTTTCATTTTCTCCTCCTGTTAGCTTTCTTTTCTTGTCTTTTTTTTCCTTCTGAATCCCTCAATATAGTGTTGTGTTGTTCAGAGTTAGGTTCAAAAATGACTTCTTTGATTGAACAACTCTTCCTGGGGCAAATGACCTGGATCATAACTTAATTTGTTTTTGTTCCGTTGACGAACATTTCTTTAAAAAAAAATTTAAATTTTTCAGAGTCATGTGTGCTCACTAGAGGAACTGCAAATCTAATTCATTCTCATTCAAAAGATTTCCTCCCCAGATGTCTGGTTTGAAAATCATTCATGGTATCAAATCTACCAAGATTATCAAAAAGCTCTTTAAAATGTGACAGAAAAATTCGGTTAAAGGCAGAGCTGATAGATTGTGTTCACCTGAACTCAAATATACAAAATCAGTTTCCAGTCCTCCTTGAGGAACACCAGTGTCCGCTCTTGTATGTGCAGTGCCTCTTCCTGACCATCAGCCTCCTGCAGAGGTGTTTGTGCTAACCCTTCACAAGGACGGGTCCTGGGGGTTTTCTGCACCGTTGTCAGCCATTCCAAAGGGACTTACTTCCCAGTTTTGAGCAGGTTTTGCTCTTTGTTCTGACATATGTTTTTTCTTCCGAAGCAGAGCGCCGACATGGATGGTAGAACATTTTCCCCCAGGGTAGAAGGGTAGTTATACAATGAATTCTCAACAACATCCAATGAAAGTATTTTTGGTTAATACTTCTTTTTTGAGCTTTTTTTGTTTGTTTGTTTTTGTTTTTTTGTTTTCTTGCTTGCTTGCTTGAAAATGAAAAGTTTGAAGAAACGCAGATTTTAAATTGCCTTCCTCCCCTCATTTTTTTTTTAGTTTCAAAGTAATTTGTATCCATCAGAGTTCGTACTGGCTGTGTACTTACAATGAGGCTAGCAACATTGGGCTTTAGTTTAGGGTGATAGCTTCAACTTCACACCCTGCAGGTTTTTTAGTTTGCAAATCTAAAATTATGCATCTAATTTTTCAATGGCACACAAATGTTAGTGACTATTTGGCAGCATGTAGCTCCAAAAGACTTGACATTTGCCAACTTATGCCAATTTTTCATTCCTTTCTTCTTTCCTTCATTTATGTCTTTGAGCCTTAGGGACTTTTTAGGACTTCTTTCCTTGGACTTCTGCTGTTTTGGCTACCTCCTCTGCGTTAGCCCTTCCCCTCATTCTCCAAAGCCCCTGTGGCTCTAGTGGTGTGGTCTTAGGTCTCCACAACTATAGCATCATCTTCTGTCACCTGTGACTTTTGTGTCCCCATCTAAAACTGTCTGCCACACTAGTCCATTGGCAGTACATAACCATACTGCCAACTGGTGCAGGCAAGCTCAGCTCCACCTCTCTTGGCCCCATAACATCCCGAAATTTCTTGAAATCACAGTCAAAAAACCTTGCCATGTTCAGATTCTAGCATGGTTCTTTTCAGCTTCAGATTCAGTAAGTATTCATTACAATAGGTTGGACATTTTGCTTGGTGATGGAGTTGCAGAAGTGAATAAGACATGTAAAGATTCTGTCCTCAGAGGTAGACCGTTCTACTCATATTTTACCTAAGTAGTTTTCAAGTAAGAACTGGCTCCTACTCTGTGTTACCATGTATATTAAACTTTGCATAGTAAAACATGATGGACACAACGGAAAAAGTCATGTAATCAGTTGGAAAAAAATGTACCAATAATAGCATATTTAAAGACTGAGAAAAAGTAGCTGGGAAACGTTAAGCTTTGTAGTTTGGGAAAAAACTAGTTTGTAAAAGTAAAGAGAAGGAAGAATGGAGGGAGACCATGGACTTCACCATTTGACCTTGGTCCAACCTTATCTTGATTACGGTGTTTAGAACGTTGCCTATAGCCTGTTCAGTTCACTGGGTAGGATGATATTTACTGGTTATTTAAATCTGACTGCCTTTTATGTATTTGTGAGTTGATTAATTAGACACAATAATACTAGAGAACGATTTGATGTGTTAATCCTTATATTATTCTAGTCCTTGATAATAAGCAGTTTTACTATATAAAATAAAAAGATGAAATGTTTATTAATCTATCTTAACATTTTACATTTTAATTATGTACCCAGAGAGAGGAAGAGAAAGTAAAAAGAACTAAAACTGTGAATATGAGACGTCAAATCAATAGTAATAAACAGGAATAAACACTGATAATAGTGAGAACTAGAAGTATCTTATTAATATGTGTACTAGCATAATTACCATTTTTACATGAAGAGGCTAATGCTTTTAAAAGAGTTAAATAACATATAGAGTAGGGCCCAGTTGGTAAGTAGCTTAGATGCTGTTTGATCTTCTTTACCTAACTTTCAAGACTTGTTTTAACCAATATGAATAGTAGTTCTTTTTAAGGAATAATTTTGAATGAATAATATATATATTATTCTTTTTGGATTTTGTGGTTATTTTTATTGTATAGTGTTCCAATAAATGTTGAGCATTCTTGTCCACTCTTTACATAGAATAATGCCTAGAAGCGAGATGACTTATGCAACTGACATTTTTCAAGCTGTCTTCCAAAGTTATTTTCCACAATTTTTCATAATAGAAAAAAAAAACCCAGAATGTTAAAATTGATCCAAAATACTCCATCAGTCAGCTTCAACACTGAACATCATTTTACTACTCTTACTTCATCTATACTGGTATTTATTTTGTTTGCTGTAATATATTAAAGGGAATCTTGACAATATATCATTTCACCTGCATGTCAGTATTTATTTTCAATAGGCAAAACTGAACTGTATAATGTTTTCCTGTCTTTTTCTTGCTGTGTAATTGTTGAGGATATAGGATAATTTTCCTTCAAAAGTTTTCCATGATCTAGATTTAAAAATTAAACTTCAGTGATGTCGTTTAATCTATTATTACGCCTATTTTTGTTCGACACACTGATGACTAGGTCCAAAGGCATCTTGAATTCCATTTTTTGGGGCAAGAGTATTTTTATCAGTGGTAATGGATACCATATCAGGAGGTGTATAATTTCGCTTTGCCCCATTTTCTGTGATGATGAGATTGGTCATTGGATTCAGGCACGTGTCCTTACTTTTTATCCTTCTCTCGTCCCTTTACTGCTCAGCCAGAAATTGGAAAGTCATTGTTTTATATTTTTATGATTTGTGGTAATGTAGATTTTAAAAACATGCTTACTGGTCTTTGAACGCTGCCTTAATAAACTGGTTATCTTTTTGTTCATAGCCATTAAGGAAGTATATTTCTTGTGGCATTTTAGTTAGATTAGCAGCATCTATAATTTTTTTTACATAGAACATTTTTACAAGGGAGCATTTGTAAAATATTCTGAATCTCACATGAAAACACATTTATTATAGACTGTTTTAATTAATTAAGACACCTTGCCAGTGATTAACTGTTACAAGACTATGTTCAATCTCTAAAACAAAAACATGTTAGAAATTTAAGTAAAAACTTACTTTTCTATACCTAATATTTTAATGAATATAATTTTCTATATCAACTATGTCAAACATTGACATTCTGATTTTTTTATTAAATCTTTCATAAGAAATATCTCTGCTCTTATTAAACATACTTGAATTCAACTTTTTGAAAAGATACACACTAAGCATAAAAATTAATTAAAGTTCTGTGGTAAATATACATCATAAATATTCTCTAACTTTATTTTCAGACAAAATATAAGGACTGCCAAGTCATGTTTGGTCTCAAAAGATGTCAACAGCTTTTTTTTTAATGTAAAGTTTCCCATGAATGCTTTTGGAATTTTGAGCACTGATTTCAACTATAATTTAGCCAAAGCTGTGTTTTTATGGAGTGTTCTTTTTGCTTTAAGCAATACTCATAAGCATGTCAGGAATATTTGAGTGTTGGTTTGAGAGATTGTTTTCTTGAATTAGCTTATGTCTTTTATAAGTTTCTAATGTAAACTTGTAAGTTTCTAATGTAAACTTGTGCACACACAGTCATTTTTCCTGTTCTATGCTGAAGATATTATTCTTCCTGCTATACGATGAGAACACTGAGGCTTGGGGGTTTAAATAACTTTCCTAATTTCATTTTCCTAAATCAAGCATCTTGCCAAAGGTCATGTAGGAGACAAGAGCTAAAGCCCAGGCTCACCTCATATTATAAGCTCTGGCTGCACAAAACCACTTCACGTTTTGTAATAAGGCATATTCCTTTGCATCTCTTAGCCTTCTCACATACTGCTTCATCTCCTTGAAACTGTCTTATGTGCCCCATCAGTCTTCACATATTGAACCTTCACTCATTCTTTTAGCAGCTTGGGCTGCTATGACAAACATATCACAGACTGAATAGCTTAAGCAGCAACCGTCTCTCACAGATCCGAGAGGCTGGGAAGTCTGGGGTCGGGGTTCCAGCAGATTCAGTGTCTGTTGAAGGGCTCCTTCCTGATTTGCAGTAGCTGCAGTCTCATGTCATGGATTGGGAAGAGAGGCAGCAAGCTCTTGGGTCTCTTTTCATCAGGACACTAATTTCATACATGAGGGCTCCACCTTCATGACCCAATAACCTTCCAAAGGTCTCACTGCCAAAAAAAAAACCCCATTCTGTTGGAGATGCGGATTGCACATCGTTCAAATGCAATCCCTAAATGATTATTCAGTGTATTTATATTGTTATTCACCATTTTGCATTACACTTCCTGCCTTCCTTGCTTGTGTTTTCCCAACTGATGAGCTCTTGCGACAATATGTCTGGTTCAGTGCTGTGTTCTCAGCGCCAGCACCCTACCCGGCATGGAGTGGGGACACTGGATCTGAAGGATTTGCTGCTTAATTTCAGTGAATGTGTATGTCCACATGCTGAGAAAAACAGCATCTTTCTAGATCTGAAAAAAAGGAAGCATTGCGACAACTTCTGGTTTGTTTGAAGTAACTATTAATTATTATTAATAATAATTATTAATTATTGACATGGAAAGAACTTAGAAAATAATTCAGAAATAATTAGGAAATATTTCTTCTGAATGTTACTAAGTTATCTTGCAGTATCAATGGCAGAAAAATATACAGTTCAGAGGAAGGAATAGTGAGAGACCATTGTGAATTTTCACTGAAAGCCCAGAAAATAGTAAAGAATAACCAGAAAAGTATGAGAATAGTTATCTAACATATAACTGTGACAAGATAATTGTCATTGTAAAATTCCCTAAATTTGAAAACATTAATTTAATCATGTCTTTACTAGCTGTCTTTATAAACCTGTTCACTTTTTATTTCATATTAAGATACTTACATAGCTGTATCACATACATACACAAAGTCTTCACTGGACAGTTTTACGGATTTGCTTACAGTGTCGCAAGCATTTGTTAATCATTTGTGTTCTGAAGTATCACGTGGGATGCCAATGTAAAATGAACGTGATTGACACCAGTCTTCTTCTCAGGCATTATTATAAAAACAAACACCAGGAAGCATAATGATAAACTATTCATTACAACAATTTCCACATCCAGGGTAATTGCAACTTATTTCAAGCAGTACTGACTACAATGCCGAAGTATGTGATGACTGTGTATTACTCTTTGTGATGCCACTGAAATGGAATATAAATCAGCTGGGGAGGCATTCATTTCTTACCTGTTAACAAAGTCAGCAGATAAAATTCTCATTTGTCTTGGCCTCTGTGGCATGTTGCTATCACTGACCAAACACCAATTTGGACTGTGTCCTTTTGTGCAGAAAGGAACAGGAGCAATTTAAAATCACCCTCAGGCAGTTTTCCTTGTCTTCATTCATGTTCCCTTTCTTGGCCCTGATTACTTATCTTGGCTCCCCTATTAACTTCTGTGTGACTTGAGGGATACAGAAATTTAACAACTTGTGGGATCTGTCTTATTTGTAAAATGCAACTAATCTACTTACTGCAGTAATGTGTGGAATTGCTAATAACACCAGGCAACTCTAATTACTTGACTGACTAGAAACAATTTTCCACAAATTTAAAGGCTAGATGTGAGTTATATAGAGTCTCCCAAACTAACGTAGATGTCTCCACAACGTAGCCCACTAGGCATGACAGAACTAACTGAAATATATTGAATTTTTTATGTATTTATAAGATCCTGGAGTAATTTTTCCAATTTCAACTCAAATGCATGGCATAGAACAATCACACTGAATATAAATATGTTGAACTATAGATCCATGTAACTACTCTTCCTGCTTTAAGACATTGTTAGGTTTTATCACCAAATATTTTCTGGAAGAACTTAAAAACACTTTTATAGCGAACACTATTGGTCCTCTACTCCTTTGCCACTTGCATCTATTAGGGCTGAAAATTACCTTCTACTTTTCCCAGCCTCCCTTGCAGCTCCTGTTGGCCTTGTGACAATAATTCTGGTCACTGAAATCTGAGCAGAATACTTTTGGGAAGTTCTTGGATCTTTGGTGGTTTCCCAGAAGTAGGACCTGCGAATACTCTTCCTTCTGTTCGCATGTTGAGAGAAAGCTTCAGGCAGCCTTCTAAAGAAAAACCCATCATAATAACTGAGACTGTGGAACTGACGTTATGGAGCTGCTGTATCAATGCCATCAGTGTGTACTTTCAGAGTTCAGAAGCCTTTTTAAAATTTAAGCCACTGTCAGTGTTTTTATTTTAAGCTAAACAAATTTTAGAAAAAAGATGAAACTCAGATACACACATGCGCCCACATGCGTGCAGACGTGTGCAGACACACACACACACACACACACACACACACTGGGTGATCAAAATATATGATGAATGGTTTAAAAAGTTTATTACAGTAAAACATACATTCTTTTCCTGTAGTTTCCTTCCAAAGCCTCTGCATCCTTTCAAACACACTTGTCTCATTCCGTTTGTCACTTTCTGAAGCAGTTCTGGAAATTCCCTTTTATGCATGTCTTTATAAGGTGTGATCAAAAATAAGGTGAATGCTGTTACTGAGTGTCCTTTAAGAAAAGGCAGGCTCTTAAAAACATGACAATGCATCCTTATCCACCTTAATCACCAGATCTGGTACCAGGCAGCTTCTGGCTCTTTGCAAAAGTCCAAATGACCATGAAGGATAAATGTTTTGAATAGATTCAAGACACAGGACTTGCAGAACAGCTTCAGGAAGTGACAAGAATGGCGGGATACATGTGTTTGAAGCCAGTAAGAGGATTTTGAGGGGGATCAATGACAGTGTGTCTTTTTACTATAACATTTCTAAAATTTGGACACTGTTCACTATATTTGTCAGTCACTCCATATATATTACTATTAATAAAGCAAGAAATTTGAAGGAAGATGGTCCAAAAAATCAATTGTATAAGGTTCAGTTTCGTGTTGCTGTAAAGTAAATTGAAAATTACTATTTAAATGACATAGTGTAACTGCAGAGACTTTTAAAAGCCCTTGAACTGTTATAACTAAACATTCACTGAATTGAGAAGAATCCAAAATGCTCAAGAAGCATTCACTTACTAACATCTTAATGCCCATTTATGTCCCCACCTTACAGAAGACAAGAATTTAATCTTGCTGTAAGCTCATAAAGGTTGAGACTTAATCACCAATTATGTGCTACTCAGATTCCTGTTAATGGAACTATTCATTGTAATGAAAAAAACAGGAACAAGTTTAAATGCGATTATCAAACATTCAATGAATGTTTCTCAAGTACCTATCTAAAGACAGTACTGTGTTAGCACTTCAAGGAATACAGAAAGTATGATTCTTAACACCTGTTTTCAATAAGTTCAGAACACATATTGGATATATTCAAAGTAAACTTCCAGTTTGGAGGCAAATAGAATTTAACATCAATTTTAGATAGCAGGAAAATAAATTTTCATCAGTAAAAGCCAGATCTTTTTAGTTATTATAAACAAATATCCCTAACTTTTGTACTTACATTTGAAATAGG
>RJWT010028419.1:0-15216 GCA_004365215.1 Cuniculus paca | reverse complement strand
AATTTTGGTGTGGTCTCCATAGCATAATAAACTAAAAGTGTTAGTGGGATCTAAAATGCACAATATATATTGGGAAAGTCAAAGGGGAGGAACTATCTAAAAAGGGAAGCAAATGACCACTATTAATCTATTATCATGATTTGAAATTCAGATTGTATTTATAGTTCTGATTAGTTTCATTTTATTCTGATTTGTTTGATTTTATTATACTTGCTGGCATGGACAGCTATTTTAAAGATAACAAAATATATAATTGCAGCCATTGAGGATGTCTATTTATCTTGTTTAGAAACCCTGTATGGCTTTCATTGTTTGTTTTGATTGATTTTACTCTATTCTGTGTGGTTTGATTGTAATATGTCTGAAGGTGTAGGCAGCTATTCCGAAGATAACAAATATGGTAGCCAATGCTGTTTCGCTATTATCTTGAAATTCTATATTGCTTACATTGTTCTGCTTTGTTTGTTTTGTTTTGTTATGTTTTGTTTTGTTTCTACTGCTTTAGTTTGTTGTATTTTGTTTGATTTTACTTATCCCTGATGGTATGGGCAGGTATACTGCAGATAACAAGAGCCATTATGGAAGCCTTATCGATTGCTTTGTTTTTTTTTGTTTTGTTTTGGTTTGGTTTTTTTTTTCTTTCTTTTTACACTGTTTCAAAGTCATATTCCATGTTCATTGCTTTGTTTTGATTGACTTTACTCTGTTTTGTTTGGTTTGGTTGTACTCTTTTCAAGATAAAAATAAAAAAGAAAAGCAGCAAATCACTTATAAAGGTAAACACAACAGAATTACAGTGCACAATCTTTAAAGGCCAGGAGAGATTGCAGTGAAGTGTTTCAAGCTCTAAAAGAACAACTTCCAACATAGACTTACATATACTACAAAACTTTCTTTGAAAATCGATGGAGTAGGGCCAGGGATGTAGCTCAGTGGCACAGCACCTGCCTAGCAAGTATGAAGCCATAAGTTCCATCCCCAGTACAAAAAAAAAAAAAAAAAAGAGTAATGAGATTTTTTCCATGACAAAGAGAGCACCTCAAGAAACTCATGACTACCAAACCAACACTTCAAGAAATTGTCAAAGAAGGGCCAGGGATTTCGCTCCGTGGCCTAAGTGCCTGCTTGGCAAGTGCAAGGTTGTGAGTTCCCTGGTGCTGAAAAAGAAAAAAAAAATTTTTTTTTTAAAAAAAAGAAATTGTCAAAGATGACCTAGAAGGACATGATAAAGCCAACATGCTCTAAAATCCAGTAGAATGAATTCACCATGCAAAATGACTCACCGTGAGTTAAATAGAAAGGAAAAGAAAAACCAAAAGAAGACAGCAACAAGAAAATAATGTAGTGACATAAGTCAGTGCCTATCAGTAATAACTTCCAATGTGAATGATCTCAATTCCCTGATGAAAAGACACAAATTGGCAGAATGGATCAAGAAACAAAACCCAGTGATGTGCATTGTATCAGAAACATTTAATCCAAAAAGAAATGCACAGATTAAAAATCAAAGACTAGAAAAATGACATTCTGTGCACTAGGAATCCCAAAAAAGCAGGAATAGCTACCCTACTTTGAGACGAAGTAGATTTCAAGCCAAAAGTAATCAAAACAGGCAAAGAAGGTCACTACACATTGATTAAGGGTATTCAGCAGGAAGATAAAACAATTATAAACATATATGCACCTAATACTGATGTGGCCAACATCATAAAACAAAGACTACTGGACTTAAAAAAAAAATTAGATAAATGCCAACAAAACTAAAATAAGGGACCTCAATATCCCACTGTTACAAATAGGTCAACCAGACTAACAAATCACTAAAGAAATATTAGAATTGAACCAAATCTTTGAACAAGTGGACTTAATCGACATCTGGCATTCCATCCAACAACAGAATATACATTCTTCTCAGTAGCACATGAGACTTTCCCCCAAAATAGATCACATGCTAGCCCATAAAGCAAGCATAAGTAACCATAAAAGAATCAAAATTATACCATGCATATTATTATCTGATAGGTCAATGGAACTAGAACTCAAGGTTAAAAGAAACCACAGAAATTATACAAAGAACATGGAGATTAGGGCTGGGGATATAGCTCAGCAGCACAGCACCTGCCTGGCAAGTATGAGGTTGTGAGTTTGATTCCCAGTACCAAAAAAAAAAAAAAAAGGAAATTAAACAGTGTACTCTTGAATAATCAATGGGTCGTAGAAGAAGTAGAGGAAGAAATTAGTTCCTAGAATCAAATGATGATGCCAGTACAAAATACCAGAATTTGAGACACAGTGAAAGCAATCCCAAAAGGGAAGTTTTTTATCCCATATCAGAAGATGGAATGAGTCCAAGTAAATAACCTAATAATGTACCTCAAGATCTTAGAAAAACAAGAACAATCTAAATCCAAACCTGAATCAGGAAAGAAATTATAGAGATTAGAACAGAAATTAATGAAATTATGACTGAAAAAAAAAACAATACAAAGACTCAATGAATCAAAGAACTGGCTATGAAAAAATAAAAAAGAAATCCCAGAAAGAATTAACAAGACAGGGAGTCAAAAGAGAAATGAGCAAAAGCATTTATTGGAGAGTGAAAGCAGAAAGCTCCCTATACCTAGTAGGGACATGAGTAGGTTGCCATGGGAACTCTGTCTAGGGGTTTTTATACACAAAAATGACAACATCTAAGACCACTCTGGTCCAAGTTGAGGTCCACCTATGGGGTTACTAGCTGAAAAGTTTGACCAGAAGTAGGCTTATAGGAACTTGGGTTAAGTATACTTTTGTAAGCACCATTAATTGTAAATTTTCTAAAACTGGCAGAGCAAAGGGACTCTTTAGAGGGGTATGAATAGAGGCTTGGTAGTACTGGTTATCTATCATTTATTTTTATCTCATTCCTGGACAGGAAGATCCCATCATTTTAATGTGGGACCCTTGCTTATCAGACCACCAGAGCCCAGGCTTTAGCCATAGGGTCCCCATTCTGGGGCCTGTCCTTTCGTTAGCCCTTAGTCCCAGGATTCACCTCATCTTGTTCTTCCCTGAGTCATCCTGACTCCCTTGGGCTTGACTTTCCCTGGCTGTGTGTCCTGCCTTCTAGAATATTCCATTCTCCTCATGTGCCAGCATCACTCTGGAAAGTCTTTTCACCCTCCCACAGGGCCCTGCTCATCCTCAGTGCCTTCTAGTTCACACCCCATGTTTCACTGTAACTAGTTGTCTAAGCCCCTGCTGTGTGCCTCCTCCCAGGGAAACAACACCCAAGTCTTAAGAAAACAAAACCTAATCCCAATTCATGCATGGGCAGAGGGCTCATGGTTTATCTTTTCCGAGTCCATCCACCATTTCCCATATATGAATGACTGAAGCCGAACCAAGAAGATGGAAAAACATCAAATAATCCAAGGTCAGATAATGCACTTGAAGAAATAATTAAAAAGAAAAAACAACCAGGTAAGGAAAGCTCAGTAGATTCACTGCCAAATTCTACAAGAATTTTAGGGACACTCTAACACCAATAGTCTTCAAACTCTTTAATGAAATCAGAAGGGAAGGAGTACTCCCAAAGTCATTCCTAGAAGGTAGCATTACACTGATTCCCAAAACCAGACAAGGATCCAACCATAAAAGAAAACTACATACAGGCAAATCTGTTTAATTAACATTGATGCAAAAATCCTCTACAATATACTGGCAAACAGTGCAACAAAACATTGAAAATATACATCATGACTTAGTAGAATTCATCCTAGGGATGCAGGGATGGTCCAACATATGTAAATCACATAAACAGAAACAAGAACAGAAGTCATGGGATCATCTCAGTTGATGCAGATAAAGGCTTTGGCAAAATCCAGCATTCTTTCAAAATAAATGCCCTGAAGAAAATCAGTATAAAAGGACCTTATCTCAAGCTAATGAAAGTCATTTATGACAAACCAATAGCCAACATCATATTAAATAGGAAAAATCTGAAATCTTTCACTCTAAAATCAGGAACAAGATGATGATGTCCACTATCACTACTCCTGTTCAATATAGTTCCTGGAACATTATCAGGAAGAAGTTAAAAAAAATTGTTCTTGAGACAAGGTCTCTCTATGTAGTTCAGATTGGCCTTCAGCTCACTATGTAGCCTAGGCTAACCTCAGACTCTCAACAATCCTTCTGCCTCAGCCTCCCAAGTGCTGGGATTACAGTCATGTGCCACCACATGGGCAGGAAAAACAAATTATTATGTACAGATGACATGATCTACTTAGAACCAAAAACTTTTACCAAAAATCTCCTAGAATTTATAACCAATTTCATTAGTGTAGCAGGATACAAAATCAGCACACAAAAGTCAGTAGTGTTCCTGTGTACCAATAATAAGTTCACCAAGAAATTAGGGAAACAGTACCACAATAACATCAAGAAAAATTAAATACTTAGGAATTAAGCTAAACAAGGAAGTGAAAGACTTCTACAACAAAAACTGTAGTACTTTGAAAAAGGAGATTTTAGAGAACATCAGAAAACAGATGTTCTCTCTTCCTGGATAGACAAAAGTAATGTAGTCAAAATAGCCATTTTTCAAAAATTGATAAATGGATTTAACACAAATGCAATCAGAATACCAACAGCATTCCTCACAGAACTAGAGAAAACACCCTTGTATTCATGTGGCACCAGGAGAGACCTAGAATAGCAAGCAATCCTAGGCAACCAGGAGCAAGGCAGGAAGCATCACAATCCCAGACCTCAAGTGATACTACAACCTACTGTAATAAAAATGACGTGGTATTGGGGAAAAAGCACACATGTGGATCAGTGGAACATAGTAGAGTATGCAGAAACTACTCCAGGCACATTCACGTACTTCATTTTTTTCAAAGGGGCCATAAACTTATGCTGGAGGAAAAAGGGAACCAGGATATGGAAAGAGAGTGAAGGGAGGGGAGGGAAAGGAGATTAAAAGAAAAAGAATTAAAATGTGTACATGTAACAGCTCCCCACAAGGAATGTGATCATTATGTATTAGAAACATGGACCAATGGAAAAAAATCAAATGCTAAAAGTTTTGAAATTTAGCTTATTTATGGAACAATTACAAATTAATTGTCTTATGGAAACGAATTTTTCAGAAACTAAGCCTACCCCTTTAAGTGCCAAATATTTTTGTTGTTGTTGTTAGATTTTAATGGAAATCTGTTTAAAACAATTTTCTTCTTATTCTACAGTGTCTTAGTCTACAGTGTACCATGGGTCATTAAAGAGATTAATTTATGCTATTCCATTATTCACATTATTTTTATATGGTATGACATACAATGCCCACAGGACTATTCAGATACATGGAGCTATTTCCTTCCATTTCCAGTGACCCACATTTATAAGCTTAGTGTCAATGTCTGCTTATTTAAGTTTACTGTTGTTATTGTTCTCCAGAAGCGATGTTCCCTTTGCAAGATCCAGTTCATCCTTGTTCCTGTCTGTCTCTAGATACATCGTTCACCAAATTTGATTTGTTCCTTGCATGAGTTAGGACAGCAGATTTTTAATGTTTGGTAACTGTTACCAATTTAGTAAGTTGAACTAGATTGATGGTGTGGAGATTTTTCTTGGAGGTTGAAAGCATAGGTTTTTAATGCTTGAATAGGGCCACATCAGAAGTCTCTGTTGCTTCCTTTTAGTTAGTGTCTGGGTTGTTACATTTAGATAATGGGGATTGCTGTTGTAAAACGGGTCTTGTGGAACAGGGAGCTGGTTTATTCTTTATAAACAGATGCATAGCAGTAGAAAAGCAAACTGAGTGGGTAAATTATTGATGAACCAGAATTTTAATGCTCAGAGGGACTAGAAAGGTGGTTATTACAGACCCACCTGCCACGGTGATCTTAGGTTGCACTGCCTGTACACAGCTTCTGGCAAATTTGGAAGTAAAATTAAAGATGACTGATTATTAGCCAGTGTTCTCTTCTGTATCATCCTGCTTCTCAGAAAAGTGAATAATTGAATAGATTTTGAAACCTGTACTTTTTTTATGTTTAGCTTTTTCATTTCTAAAAATAGTCTTCATAGAACTGGAACATCTGTGATCTTATTTTTGGCTCATGTTTTATGATCCTTGCAGTGCCTTGTAGCAGAACTGTATTCTGTAAAAATTCTCTTCCTGCCTGCAAAAGCATCACCCCAGTTGTGTTCCACACCTCTCTTGCACTTCAGTTTTAGGAAACCTAATCCTAGATCCCTAATTTTTATAGGATCACCAGTGTCTTACCTTACATGCCATTTCATTTGATTCTTATTATTTCCATGACCAAAGGAGCATAATTTATTTTTCTATCATCAAATCTTTTCTTCTAACTGTGCGTTTTGTTTTGTTTTTGTTTTTGTTTTTTTGCAGCACTGGGGATTGAACTCACGACCTTGTGCTTGCCAGGCAGGCGCTTAGACCGCTGAGCTAGATCCCCAGCCCTGCATAATTCATTTTTAGTCCTGAGAAAATACATTCTCAAAAGATAAAATGAGTTGTACTTATTTTCCCAGTTAGTAGACAAGCTAAATGCTCTTTTGTAGGTCCCCCTTCCCATTATAGGCTGTTCCTCTACATTAAGTGTGTAGTATTGTTTAACCTTACGGTGTAGACTTCTACAGAAGAGAAGACTGTTTATACAGTGTGTGCTCCATGAGCTCCAAGCATATATCAACACTGCTGCTTCCTGCAGTGTCCCAGATAGGGTCCTGCATGTGATAGGTGCACAGGCATACAGTTGCCCTTTGCAGCTGCAGGTTCTACAGCCACAGATTCAACCCATGTTGAACCAAAAATACTTGGGAAAAATTTGCATCTGAATATGTACAGAAAAATTGCAACTGAATATGTACAGACTTTTTTTCTTGTCATACTCCAAGCAACACAGTACATCTAATTATATAGCATTTATGTTGTATTGAGTATTATAAGTAATCTCGAGATGATTTAAAGTATACAGAATTATGTATTTAGATTATGGCTCAAATATTATGCCATTGGATACAGGAGACTTGAGCATCATGGATTGTGGTGTTGGGGGAGGGAGCAGGAACCAGTCCCCCACAGATACAGAAGGAAGACTATTAGTTGAAAAAAGGAATGTTTGGAGCTGGGGATCTAGCTCAGCGGTCTAAGCGCCTGCCCGGCAAGTGCAAGGTCGTGAGTTCAATCCCCAGTGCATCAAAAAAAAAAAAAAAAAAGGAATGTTTTTAGTATGCCATCGTTGCACTCTTACTTGTCAGAAAGGCAGCTCCTGATGGTGAGATTATGGGGCCTTCTGCAGGTGACTCCTTTCCTGCCATGGGAAACTGTCCCTGCTCTATGTGCCAGAGTTGGTTCAGAATCCATACTTTACTTTTAATCAAATGTATAACTAAAGATAGGCACAAGTTTCTCATGGCTGACATTCCCCAGGCTACAGAGACTGTTGAGACCAACTTAAAGTTTCTAACCTTATACTAATAGTAATTAAAATTCCAGTTTAATTAGATGTGAAGATGAAGCTATTTCTGTGCAGAATGTTACATTTTGAGGATTTCTTCATTTCTGAACAGAATCAGGAATTATCTACATGAGAGTAGGTCTGGATATTTGTTAATTGAAAGAGTTAAGTATGTAGGCCTCCTGTAGTAAGATGACAGGCAAACCAGGCATGGTGGTGCAAACCTGTAATCCCAATATTTAGGAGGCTGAGGTAGAAGGATCACCACAGGTTCAAGGCCAGCCTAAACTACATAGTGAGACCCTGTTTCAACAAAACAAAATATCAGCAACAACAAAAGATGCCAGAATGGTAAGAGGAAGCAGAATTCAACCTCCTTGAGATCTTGAGTCAGACAGTAGAAAATAACAACTTGGGAAAGAAAGAGAAGTAGATCACTGGGAATTGGGAAGGAACCGACAGGAAAATTTAAAGCTACAGAGAAGCTTGAGAGATGGGCCACAATGCAGAGAAAGGAATGAAAATCTGAACTGTCTACCTGGATCCCAGCTTGTAGATCATGGGGAGGGGAACCTGGCTCTGCAGAAGCAAGGTGAGTACTGGGGACCTAGGGAGACACCGTGGTGGCAGACTGGACTGGTAACACAGGCTCTCTGGGGCAGATCCCACAGTTGTGATGTGCTGGGATAGCACAGAGTTTTACTCCAAAGGACTCCCTCAACATGGCAGGCAGCAGATAGGGATCTGAACACAGGGGCTTGCCATGTTGCCAGAGAATCCTTGTTCTGACACCATTCCAGGAAGAGTTGATTGAATCTTGAACTCAGAACAGCTGGGGGACAGCTTCACTTCAGAGATTCCAGTGTTCTCTTCTCACAGTAACTGGCTACAAGAGAGGGTGAGAGACAGCTACAAGAGACAGCTTCCGACAGGGCCAGGATGGGCACAAGCCCTACACCCATGGTAGGAGGCCAGGCCTAGTTTGAGTTGTGCTGGGTCAGAGAGTACAGACATTGAGTACTTGAGCCCTCACCCTACTGCTGCATCCAGCATGGATCTAGGGTCTGAATCCCTTCTTTACCTGCCAGTGCATTGAGTATTGCCACAGCCTGGGGTAACAGAGGGGCTTCTGGACTGGTAAGGGTACCTTGTAAACCTATAGACTGTAAGGTTAGGTAGAAAAACTGGATTACCAGACTGCAAAACTGTGGATCCCGAAGGAAATTCACTCATTCAAAAATAAAGAGGAAATATTTTATTCTATTTTTGGACTATTTCCATTTCCTCTTTCTTCTTCACTTGATTACTGGGGAATTTTCTTTTGTCCTACTTCCTTGGTTTTTGCTTTATTTTGCTTCATTTGTCTATTTTTTTCTTTCTTTTTACCTTTCAATTTAAAAATTTTTAATTGTTATTCCCCATATTTTTCTTATTCTTTCTTCCCTTTTTCCTTTTATCTTCTACTTCTCATTTTGTTTTTCTGCTACCTTTATCTAATTCTTTTTTTTTTTTTTTTTTTTTTTTTTTTTTTTTTTTTTTTTTTTTTTTTTTTTGCGGCACCAGGGATTGAACTCATGACCTTGCGCTTGCCAGGCAGGTGCTTAGACCGCTGAGCTAGATCCCCGGCCCTGGTGTTTTTGAGACAGGGTCTCACTATGCCGTTCAGGCTGGCCTTGAGCTCACTTTGTAGCCCAGGCTGATCTCGAACTCACAACGATCCGCCTGTCTTCTGCCTCCCGAGTGCTGGGATTACAGGCGTGAGCCACCACGCCCGGCCCTTTATCTAATTCTATAAATATACTTCTACTCCTTGACAGGGTCCTTTGTCTCACTTCTCTCATTTCACGTTGTTTAACTTAAAAATTTTTTCCTTTGCATTCTCCCACCCCTAACTCCTTATATCTTTAATATTATAACCATGAAGCTTTATTAATTTTTAGATAGTTATCTAAGTTATTTCTGTTGAATTTCTTCATCAATTTTGGAAGTATGGTTTTTGCAGTTAGTCCATATTTGCTACATGTCAATATTTGGGTTGTCTTAGGTTTGCAATACAATTTTGGGTTTCTTTTCTATGGTCAAGTATATTATTGGTACATTATTGGTTTCATAGTATGTCACTATCCAGTTTGTCTTGGGTGGTGTTACTATTGCAGACTTACCTGATATTGCCAGAGTCTCACAGTTGTTGCTATTGATAGATTAATAAATGTAACCAGTACCTGGGTTACATTTGAGATAGTTACAACACTGAGGTCCACTCCAGGAGAACTGGATGCAGGGCCAATTGCACTGCAACCTTCCCTTCCAAATTAACAGAGGTGGTCAGATGTTAGAGCAGAAGTAAAGGCCTATAGTTAACTAGTCACGCCCAGAGTGTGTCACTGAAAAGCAAACTAGTGAGCTCTCCATACTAGCTACGAAGTCTTTCCACTATTAGCTGCTGCAAACCTAAGTATGCAGATGCACACATGCACCCACATGCACCCACATGCACCTAACAGAAAATGAGAAGACAAAGTAATAAACTGCCTCCCAACTCCCAACTCCCCTGTCTCTTGTTGTCCTTCCCATTTGAACATGTTATTTCTACTTCCCAGTATTTATCCTTCACTATGTTCCTTGTTTATACTTTGGGTTTCTCACACAAGAGAATGCAATATTTAAACTTGTGTGTCTGATATTTCACTTAAAATTATGGTCTCAAGATGTGTCTGTTTTCCTGCAAGTAATTTGTTTATCCTTCATTATGGCAGAGTAGTATTTTATTGTATATAAATAATTTTCTTTATCCATTCATCTGTCAGTGGTCATAAGGGCTCTTTCCAAGAGTTAGCTCTTATAAATTATGCTGCTATAAACATGGGTATGCATGTATCACTGTGACATGATCCTTTTAACTTTTTCAGGAAGATACCTAGGAGGGTAATACCTATGTCAAATGGAACCTCTAGTTTTAATTTTTTGAGGCAGCTCCATACTGATTTCCGTAGTGGTTGTACCAGTTTACACTCCCACCAGCAATGGAGAAGGGTTCTTTTATCCTCAGTCTCCCTAGCATTTGTTATTTGTTGATTTCTTGATGACAGCATTCTTTCTGGAGTGAGAGGGAATCTGTATTGTTTTAATCTGCACTTCTTGAATGACCAGTGATGTTGAACATTTTTTCATATATTTATTTGCTGTTTGTACTTCTTCATCTGAGAAATGTCTGTTCTTTTCAGATGCCCATTTTTTGATTAGGTCTAAATTTAGGGGGTCTGATTTTTAGAGTTCTTTATGTATCCTACATGTTAGTCCTTT
This sequence comes from Cuniculus paca, assembly GCA_004365215.1. Classification (NCBI taxonomy): domain Eukaryota; kingdom Metazoa; phylum Chordata; class Mammalia; order Rodentia; family Cuniculidae; genus Cuniculus; species Cuniculus paca. Next base: position 4,444 of record RJWT010028419.1, on the reverse strand, counting down.
GAGGAGTAAGTGGTAAAAATTTTTCCCATTCTGTGAGTTGTTTCTTCAGTGTGTTGGTAGTTTCTTTTGCTGTATTAAAGCTTTTTAATTTGAGGTGATCCCAGATGTTGATTGTAATATTTCCTGTGTGATTGTAGTTTTGTTCATAAAGTCTTTGCCCACTCCTGTGTTTTCCCTAGTCTGTTATGGTTGATACATTGTATCAACTTGAGAAGTTTAGAAGTTTAAATAAGAGACTCAGCAGGGAGCCAGGGTCCTTACTTGGTACACATCCTGTGCCCATACAAGAGGAACACAAGGAGGTGGTGTGAGTGCTGTACCCACCTGAGGGGCCTGCTTACAGTACAAGGGAAGAAAAAGAGACTTGTTCCCCTTTTTGCTCTTGCTGTTTTGCTTCTGCCATCTTGAAGTGTTGCCCCAGTGCCATGTGTCCCTGCCTTGGAGCCAGCTGATTATGGACTGAAACCTCCATAAACTGTGAGCTAAATAAACCTTTAATTTTGGGTGTCAGGTATTTTGTCCCAGCAATGAAAGAAAAGTAACCAAGACACTATCTTTCAACAGATTTAGTGTTTCTGTTTTAATATTTAGATTTTTGATCCGTTTTGATTTTAGTTTAGTGACTAGTGAGAGATAAGTCTAGGTTCAATTTTTGGCATGTGTAAAGCCAGTTTTCCCAGCTATCTTTGGCCCATTTGTGAAGATAAGATAGGTGATTGTGCTTAGGGTTGTTTCTGCATCTTCTATTCTGTTCCATTGATTTTCAGGCCTATTTTGTGTCAGTACCATGCTGTTTTTATCACAGTTGCTTTGTAGTATAACTTCAACTCAGGGCTTGTGGTGCCCCCTGAATTGCCCTTGTTGCCCAGAATTGCTTTTGCTATTCTTGGTCTCCTGGTTCCATATGGCTTTTAGGATTGTTTTCTCTAGGTGTGTGAGGTATGCTCTTGGTTTTTTGATTGGCATTATATTAAATCTGTATAAAAGTTTTGAAAGTACATGGCTTATTTTGCTATATTGGTTCTCCCTATATCAGATCTAGAAGACAGATTTGCGGTTAGTGATTATGAAAAGAAAGATTTAAGATAGCAAAGCACCATGAAAAATCAATCCAACAGCTGCTAGATGATTCAAAGAAGAGTAACATAAGATCAATCAGAGTTAATGAAAAAGCCAGAGACAGCCCAAATGACTTAAAAAAATCTGTTCACTGAAGTAATGACAGAAAGCTTCCCAAGCATAGATAAAGAATTTGCCATACAGATGAGTGAAGCATATCGAACTCCAGTTAGCCGTGGTTCTGCCTATCCAAGAATGGTATATCTTTTCATTTTCTGATATCCTCTTCAATCTCCTTTTTCAGAGTGCTGTAGTTTTCAGTGTATAGGTCTTTCACTGCATGTCTTAGCATTATTACAAAGGTTTTTTTGTTTGTGTTTGTTTTTGATGCTATCTTGAAAGGTGTTGTCTCCCTAATTTCTCTCTCAGTGAGTTTGTTGTTTGTGTACAGAAAGGCTATTGATTTTTGAGTGTTGACTTTGTATCCTGCTATGCTGCTGACTTTGGTTATTATTTACTTAACATTTTACCCCATGCTTCACTCAGGCAGTGCATTTGTTTATGTATGGACTATCCTGAGCATTTCTCAGGCAGGTGTTATTTCAACCAGTTGATTCTTGTTTGCATGAGGAATACTCTTTCATCTGTTTATTTTTTTACATTTAGTATTTTTTGCATACTTTTTTATTTAGAACATTGTATTTTCCTTTAACGTTTGTTTCTACTGAAATCTAGTAATCTATTTTGTTTTTTGTTTTTTGTTTTTTTTTGGCATGGGGGATCAAACTCACAACCTCGTGCTTGCCGTGCAGGCACTTATGCTGCTGAGCTAAATCCCTGGCCTGGGTTATTTTTTTTTAATTGATTTTTGTTTATTTTATTTGGAAAAAATAACCTATAATTTTGTGCTGCAATCTATGAAAACTCTTATCTTAAGTACATTAGATATAATTTTGATACTACTCCAGAACTCAGTGATATTCTTTTACAATACAAAACAGACATTTTTGGGACACTGAAACTGAATAGGAAGAAAGTGTCAAAAGATCTGCAAAAGAGCACCAGATGTGATGCATGATTGTAATCCCAGCACTTGGGAGGCTGAGGCAGAAGGATTGCTGTAAGTTCAAGACCAGCCTGGGCTTCAGAGTGAGTTCAAAGCTAGCCTGAACTGCATAGTGAAACCCTGTCTCAAAAATAAAAAAAAAAAATTACGCAAAAGACAAAACTGAAAAAAGAAGAAATGTTTGCATATCAGAAAAGTCTGTGTTACGAAGTGGAAAGACAAAAAAGACATCTCCTTATTGCCAACTATTCATAATACAGCAATGGTAGAACTTGAAGAAACAAAACTAAAAAAATCTCAGTAGTGGTCATTAATTTTAATAATTCTATGGGTGATGTTGATAGAACTGACCAACATCTATCAAGCTATCCTATAATCAAAAAGCAAGGAAAAAATTATTATAAAATATTTATGCATGTTCAGGACCAAACAATATGGAACTTGTTTGTGTTTTATTCAAAACAAGGGGGTTCAAAAAGTCATTTGCAATTTAATTAAGTCTAATAGACCAAATAATGGAAAAATATGGGAGAGCAAAACACCAACCAGAGTGTCCATCATATTGTCTTCATCATTATGTTTAGTGGGTACACATTTTATTAAAATTATACCAGCCACAGAAAAAAAGGAAAGGTCAACTTGACAGTAGAAAGTGTGTTGTTCAAAGAAAGACAATAATGCAAAAAAATTCAGAAAGAAAGATACTTTCCAGATTATAAAATTTTAAAATTTTGTTGTGTATTGAATATTTTAACATATGCCATACACAGAAAAATTATTGAATAGATTTGATAAAGCTGTCATTTTTTAAATTTTCTGCTGTTTTATAAAAATGAAAAAGATTCAGTTTTTCGTCATCCTATATTTAAATAATTGAATGGTAAGTGGTTAATTCTAGTCTTTCGGTGGAGTTTTTGGGGTCTTCTATGTACAGTATCATGTCATCCACAAATAATGATAATTTAACCTCTTTCCTATCTGTATTCCTTTTTACTCCTTTCTCTAGTCTTAATTGCTTTGGCTAGTGTTTTCAGAACAATATTGAACAGAAGTGGGATAGTGGACATGCCTGTCTTATTCCTAATTTTAGAGTGAAACCTTTCAGTTTTTGCCCATGGAGTATGATGTTGGTTGTTGGTTTGTCATAGATGGCTTTTATCAGATTGAGATAAAGACCATCTATTCCAATTTACTGTAGGGCTTTTATCATGAATGGGTGTTGGACTTTGTCAGATGCTTTTGCTTCATCTGTTGAGATGATCACATGATATTTGTCCTTGGCTATTAATATAGTATATTACATTTATTGCTTTGCATATGTTGAACCATGCCCGAATCCCTGGGATGCATCCTACTTGATCATGGTGTATAATATTTTTGGCGATTGAAAGAATTCTGTTTGCCAGTATCATATTGAGGATTTTTGTATCTGTGTTCCTTAGGAAGATTGGCTTGCAGTTCTCTTTTTTTGGTTGCATCCTTCTCTGGTTTTGGTATCCGAGTAATGCTGGCTTCCAGGAATGAATTTGAGAATATTTCTTCTCTTTCAACTTTATTAAAAAGTTTGAGAAATAGTAGCAGTAGGTCTTCTCCATTATTGTAGAATTTAGCAGTGAATACACCGGGGCTTGGGTTTTTCTTTGTTGGTAGGTTTTTAATTATATCTTCAATTTCACTGATACTGATTTATTTAGAATTTTTAATATCTTCTTGATTCAGCTTTGGTAGTTCATATATATCTAGGCAACTGTCAATTTCTTCTGAGTTTTCCATTTTATTAGAACACAGGTTCTTGAAGGAGGTACAGTATTAATGATTTTCTGGATTTTTGCAGGATCTGTTACAATGTCACCCTTTTCATTCCTAATTGTATGGATTTGGGCCTTTCCTTTTTTTGATGAGGTTGGCTAAGGGTTCGTCAATTTCGTTTAATCTTTAAAAGAACCAACTCTTTGATTCATTGATTCTTTGTATTATTTTCATAGTCTCAATTGCATTAATTTCTGCTCTGATCTTTATAATTTCCTTCCTTGTACATGCTTTGGATTTAACTTGCTATTCTTTTTCTGGTACCTTTAAGTTCAACATTAGATTATTTATTTGGGCTTGCTTTGTTTTTCCGATGTGGGAATTCACCACTATAAATTTCTTTTGTAAGACTGCCTTCATTAGCCGGGCGTGGTGGCTCATGCCTGTAATCCCAGCACTCGGGAGGCTGAGACAGGAGGATCATTGTGAGTTCCAGTCCAGCCTGCGCTACAAAGTGAGCTCAAGGCCAGCCTGAACAGCATAGTGAGACCCTGTCTCAAAAAGAAAAGG
>RJWT010028417.1:0-15162 GCA_004365215.1 Cuniculus paca | reverse complement strand
CAATTAAAAGTGTAGCACAGTAAACATAAACCAGGAGCATAGTAGTTTATCACTATCAAGTGTTATATATACCACAGTTAATTGTATGTGTTGTGCTTTTATAGGAGAGGGGATGCAGAGTTGTTTATACCAGCATTACCACAAATTTGTGAACAATACTTTGCACTATGATATTATGACTCCTGTGAGGTCATGAAGCAATAGGAAATTTACAGCTCCATTACAGTCTTAGAGGAGCCCTGTCATAGTCGTGGTCCACTGTTGACTGAAATGCCTCTACACAGTGCATGCACATGTGTCCCATGAGTGGCCATCTGCCTGCTGGAAAACCAGGGAAGCTGTTCGTGTAGCTCCATCTAAATCCAGAGGAGCTGGTGTCTAACTCCCGGCTGCAAGCTGAAGGTCTACAAGTTGGGGTGGGAAGGGAGGGCACTGTGGGTGCAAATCCTGACTTGCTCACCTTTTCTCTGCTTTTTTATTCTGTTTAGGCCTCAGCTGATGGAAGGAATCCTGCCCACCTTGGGAAGGGTGGCTCTTTCCTTACTAAATGAACCCATTCAAATGCCAGTCTCTTCCAGAAAGCCCCCTGGACACGCACAGATGCTTCACCTTGTCTGAGCAGCACTTAATCTCATTGAACTCACGGCTGAAATTTACCATCACACTGCCCCTTTCCTTTTAACCTATGTGTATTTTCATGTTTGAAGTGTATTTCTTAAAAGCCAGCTGTGGTGATGCACCCCTGTAACCCCAGCACCCGAGACTGAGGCAGGAGCATAGCTGACAGTTCAAGGCCAGCCTGGGCTACCCAGGGAGTTCAGGGCCTGCCTGAACTGCATGCGAGATCCTGTCTCAAAATAAATAAATAAATAAATAAATAAATAAATAAATAAATAAATAAAAATAAAAAGTATGTTTCTTGTTGGCAGCCTATAGTTGTAGTTTGCTTTATTTAGTCTGTCTGACAATTGATGGCTTTTTCTGATAAGGTTAGACTGCAGCAGAAGATCCCCCCAGCCCCAGGCAGTATACTTTTTGAAATAGTTCCCGTTACAGTTCCTGTTACTTTTGTTTCTTAGAAACGGCTGGTCATTGTGATGCATAGCTGGTCACTATGATGCAAGTTGTAAGAACCAATCCCCAATTGACAAGCCATTCTGCCTCTGTACTTCCTGCTTGCTTATCCCATATAAACCCTAGACCATCAGAGATCAGGGCCTGATGTTTTGGGCACGAGCCCAATCAGCGCCCGTCAATGTAAATAAATCTGCCTCTAAACCCTAGGTGTCATTTCAGTGTTTCTGTTCACTGTAGCAAGACCATATACACTTACTGTGATTTTTAAAAAATATATGGTGGCGTTTAAATCTAAGACCTTTATATTCTTTTTTGTACCCTCTTCTTGCCTTCTGTTGAATTAATTGTGAATTTTTCTTTTTAATGTCATTTGTAGAATTATCACTTATACTTGTTTTTAGTGGCTGCTTCCTGTGTATGGTATATATTTTACATAATCACTTTTTATCTTCAAATGATGTCATACCATTTTATATGAAGTATAGGAACATCACAGGATACTTCCTTCTCCCCTCGCAAATACACTGCTAATTATTTTTGCTTTAAATGGTCTAATTGTGTTTTAAAGAGATTAAATATGAAAAATCCTATGTGTAGACACATAGGTACCATTTCTAATGGTCATCATGACTTCTGGCCAGTCTGTATTTATGTCTGACATTGTTTCCTTTCTCCCTTAAATACTTTAACATTCCTTGTAGCCTGCTTGAGATGAATTCTCTTTGTGTATGATTTAAACTCTCTTTCTCTCTCTCTCTTTTTTTTTTTTTTTTTTTGGTCCTGCTGCAGATCCCTGTATTTGGATTTGACCATGTGAGGCAAGCACCCCACCACTGGACTTTTATCTCCAGCCTTCATCTTTATTTTTGAAAAACATTTTTACTGGGTTTTTCTTTCAGTATTTAAAAAAAAGTTCTTCCACATTGTTCCTGATAGGAAGTATCCTGTCATTGTTCTTTCTGTACGTCTGTAGCTAAGAAAGTCTCTTACTTTTAAGATTTTCTCTTTCTCATAGGCTTTTAAGCAATTGATTATGATATGTCTTGGTGTCATTTTCTTCTTTTTTTCATGCTTGGATTTTGTTCAGTTTTTTGCATATGTATGTATCATCAAAATCAAATTTGGAAAATTACCAGCCATTATTTCTTCAAAATTATTTTTGCCTTCTCCCCTTTGGAAACTTCAGTTGCCTACATATTAGGCTTGTTGAAGTTGTCTTACACCTCACTGAGGCTCTGTTTATCTTTTACAGTCTTTTTTTCTCTTAGTGCTTTATTTTGGGTAATTTCTATTGCTGTATTTTCAAGTTTACTATTCTTTTCTGGGTGGTGCCTAACCTTATCCAGTTTATTTTTCATCTTTAGCACTATAGTTTTTCATCTCTCAACATGATTTGGCTCTGTTTATAAAAATATCTTCCCTGTCTCTAATAAACATGCTCAATCTTTCTTTTCACTTCTTGAACATCTCTCATAGGGACTGCAGTTATCACAACTGTTTTAATGCTCTTGTCTATTAATTTAACTAATTCTATCATTTCTGGCTCAGGTTCAGTTGTTTTTCTCCTCATTATGTATTTTATTCCCCAACTTACTTTCATGCATGATTTTTTTTTTATTAGAAGTTGGATATTGTGAAATATATCTTGTTGATGCCTAGGTAATTTTTTAATTCCTATAAGATTATTATTTTGTGTGTGTGTGTGGTTTTTTGAGACAGGGTCTCACTATGCAGTTCGGGCTGGCTTTGAGCTCACTTTGTAGCCCAGGCTGGTTTTGAACTCACAATGATCCTCCTGCCTCAGCCTCCAAAGTGCTGGAATTACAGGCATGAGCCACCACGCCTGGGGCAAAAACAGGAAGAGGAAAGTGCTGGGGTCCTGATGCTTCCTCTTCAAGGATAGGTCCTAACTTCTTCTCACTGGTCCCTATTTTATTTAATTTTAATTTTATTTTATTTGAGACAGGGTCTTAGTATGTAGTTCAGGTTGGTCTTGAATTCACTGGTAGCCCAGGGTAGCCTTGAATTTAAGGGAATTTTCTTGCCTCAGCCTCCCAAATGCTGGGATTATAGGCATAGGCCAAAGGTTTGGCTATCTTTGAATCGAACCACCCTGGAGACTAAACCTGGGGGCAACATTTAAATTCAAATCTTGCCTCCTCTGTTATCTATTCTCCCACATCCCCCATGCTCCTTTTGCCCTGCAATTGCCAAGCAATCTGTACTTTCCTTTGGCTCATCAGGAGCCAATGTGGCCACTACTTGGGGTACATGCTCTTGGGGTTCAGATCTCAACTCTGCCAGCTCCTTATATAACCTTGGGTGAACTATTTCTTCAACTTGAGCTTCACTGTCCTTTTTTGAAAAACGGGAAATGATGCCTAACTATAGGGTTGTCGTAAGGATTAAATGAGGTAATATATAGAAAGTGATTAGCGCCTGGTGATGGGCCCCATACTATAATTCATTGACTGTGTGACCCTAAAGTGTCTTAGCAGGATTAGGTTTTAAAATTTCTTCATTGTCTGCTCCAGTGTGCGCCTGGGGACAGTCCCATTACTCTGGAGCTCCTGGAAGGAGGGATATGGGCAGCTCTAAATTTCTTCCACCAATGGAGGAGAGCAGTCATGTGGAGAAGGTCCAATAGCACATACTAGAAACACTGTGGACATCTGGCTGCACGAAGCATTATAATGATCTTTTCTTTGCGGCAGATTGACTTTACTAATTAGGTTGGGTTTGAGCCAATGTTAAATACAGTTTGCATGTACAGAACACAAACCAATTGGCAGAAACAGGGAACTCGGAGACATTTTAGGTATCAGAACAAGCCAGCTATGATTAAAGCTTCCCCTCAGATAATCCTTTCTCTCTCCCTTGCCTCCATCTTTATGAGCTCTTTAAATACCGAGAATATTAACCCTTCATTACATGGGTGGCAAAGAGACGGTCTCCATTTGTTTTTCATTTCTGCTTTTAAAAATTCAAATCTGTTTCAAGTGGATTTAAAAATTTGTATGCAAATGACAGATGTTTCCTTTTGTAATTTCTTCTACTGCTTTCAGGCCTAGGAAAACCTCACGCAGGGATTGAAGAAACTTTCATTTTCACCTTTATGTCCTCCCCGTTTTCAGCATTTTTTTTCTTAACCTAATTAGAATCCATTTCAATCTTGATAGATAGCCACAAAATGGGAAGGGGGTGGTATTTGGGATAATTAACAGTAGCTTCTACAACCCTCAGGCCCTAAATCTCAATGCCTTAACACAACAAAGCATTAAATCTCAGACATATGAAGCCCAGAAATGGTCCAGTGACACTCCCAGGTAGTGTGACTTAGGGACCCAGGGAACTCCACTGGTCTCAGAATCCTACACTTCCAGTTAGGGGATCCCTTGAAACATCTGATAAGCACTGTCACTGCCTCAAGAACTAATTCAATTTTTTTTCAAATAATTAACAACCAATATCATGATCCGGAGCTATTAACTGATAACATATTCGGTCGTAACATATGCACTATGGTCTGTTTCCTTGTCTTGTCCAGTTAGGCACCATCCTGGGGTTTTTTCAAACTAACTGTACAATATGTTTTAACATCCTCTGAAGTAAGTAAGCTCTTCCCTCATAGTTTTTCTTTTTCGAGTTTCCTTGACTGCATAGTCAACCGTATTACATATTGCACGTCATCTAGTAGTTCTCTAGGACACAAGCTTGATTAGTTTCTCAGTTTGTAACCACCCTCACAGGTCAACCGACAGCTCAGAGAGAGGATTCTCTACCTCTTGCTCCGTTCTCAAACTCTAGACCCACACTTTCTGGTACTTGATGTATTGCTGGACATTTGGCTGATACCTCCATAGGGAGTTAGGTCGCACAGCAGGCAATGGCTGATTTTGTGTTTAAATCAAAGGTAGAGATAAGTTAGGAGGAAAAAAGAGCTGATGTTTAAAACAGTCCATTTGCATTCAATACCTGGAGACATAAGTATGGAGTGACAATTTTGAGGTCCCCTCAAGACAGCCTACCCCATTTTGGGACACCTTAAGCAAGTCATTTCGGCCCCTCCTGAGTTCACATTCTCCTTATTGTGGCTGGGATTGAGGGAGCAAGAGGAAAAAAGAGTAGCCGGGGTCCATGGGACTAGCTCAGAGGTTGGCTCCAGCTGTCACCAGCGGGCTTTAAGACTGGAGTGTCCTTGCACAATCTGTGATAGACAGATGTCACCCAAACAATGATGATATAAGTGCTTCCAGCTTTTGAGCACCTTGTATAGACTGGCCAGTTTTGAACATTAATTTACTTGAACCTCACAGTCATCCCAACAGCTGAGCATCTTAACCTCAAGTCTACAGACAGGAAGCTTTGATTCAGACACGTCAAGTAACTCCCCCAACACCACAAAGCTGATGAGCACAGCTGGGATTTAAGTGTGGGTCGGTTGACTCCACTGTGCCCTGTCTGTCATCTTGCAAAAAGGTAGGGAGATCTGGAATGTTCAAAATCTTAGGAACAGAATTCAAAATTGTCTTGAGAATGTGTAGTATTGTGCGGGAGGGTGTGGTCTATCTTGATTTGTTGTGTGTTGCTCTAACAGAATTCCCGAGGCTGGGTACATTATAGGAGATTTATTTGGTTTAGGATTGTTGTATAAACCTTCTGGAAAGGGTCCCTATGGCTGCATCAGCACAGTGGAGAAGCAGAAAGAGAAATGGTAGAATACAGAAGAGACAAGATGTAGAGTGGTCCCACTTTTATAAGAACTGAATCACTTCTGAGAGACCCAATCCACTCCACGAGTCTGGCATCAATCCATTCTACCTGATTATCTTCTTCCAAGCCCAACTCTTAATCTACCACCTTGACAATGCCACATGGGGACAAAGCTTCCAGCCATGAACCTTGGTGGGACAGACCCTATCCAAACCATAGCATGGTACCTGTTAATAATGAAGTGGAGGGAAAAATTAAAATACTCTCGCTGACAACTAAGCATGATGGTGTATACCTGTAATTCCAGAACTCTGGGAGGTTGAGGCAGGAGGATTGGAAATTTAAACTCAGCCTGAGCAACTTAAGATTCTATCTCAAGACAACAATAATAATTTTAAAAAAGGGCTGGGGATATAGCTTAGTACAAAGGCTCTGGGTTCAGTCCCTTGTGCTAAAAACAACAAACAAAAAAAGCCCTCTCCCTGGATCATCCAAAAGGGGTATAATATAGGTGGTTTTGGATAACCAAAACTGAGTTAGACAATTGCTTCTATTTGCTCTTTGCTTTGACAGATCAACCAACTATTTTGAAAAAGCGTCTTTTCTAATACACAATACAGAAGAACTGGTTAAGAAATCTTAATGAACCTTGAGCTGACCTTGGATTAGGGGAAAGCTGAAGTATGGGCCACTGCCAAGACAAGCTAGCCTGCTACATGACTGAAGGCCAAATAAGCAAAAGGCTTGATCTGTGTCCGAAGAAATAAATGATCTATAATCTGTGTTCTGAGGCAACCCACCTTCCTGACAGCCAAATGTTAGACTGCCAGACCCTTCCATACAGAAAGACAATATTTGGCCCATGATGGTTACAAAATTAGGTGATCACACTCTTTGGCCTAAAGATTCTTGAATTCCACAATGGGTGATTCTCACTGGTTTGAATTTGAAGGATAAGGAGTCTTTACTGATGGGGCGTGGATTGCAGGAGAAATGCTTGGGAGACCGTGTGGAAGGGGTCCAGGTCTTCTTCTCTTAAGTGCTTTTTGGCATTAAACTAAGTCACTCACATAGTGAAGGAGACAACTTTCAGACACAGGGAAGACTCTCCCACACTTGGAATTTGCAAAGCTCAGGACCCATTTCCTCAGTGTCGAAGGCACTAGAAACAATTCTGCATTTTGTTGAGAGTGCTCCTCCCCCTCAGTGATTACATCCATGTGTGTTTCGGGAGAACTTCTGTCTTCTGCTTCTTAGTCATTTACACTTTACACTTCAAAAGATTGTTTTGTAAGAGCTACTTGATGCACAAGAAGTCTCAGGAGTTTTTCTTCTAAATGAGCCAGCAACTTTCCAAGAATCAGGAAGCTGGATGTTGCCAAGAATAAATAAATGAACTCCAGAAGGTTCAAGTTTGGTTTTAAAATTCTGTAAGATTTTAAGTAGGTTCTATATCTGGCTAAATTCCATGTCCTCATCTAAGACATAAACCACAGGATGGAATAGTATTCCTGGCATGCAGTTTTTTTTTTTCTCCTAAGCATTGAATTTAATGATCATTTCCAATAATGAATAATTAGAAAACATTAACCAAAGTATCCTAATGCAATGACATTAGCAGAAATAAAGGCCCAGCAGAATGGCTCTGCCTGAAAGTTAGGTAGTCTCAGGTTTGGTTCTTGTATACAATTTGCTGGATGAGGTAAATCCTGTCTCTTTGTGCCTCAGTTTCTTCATCTATAAAATGAACAAGCAATGCGAACTGGTCTTTCAAGTTCCATGATGAAAATTCCAAATGACCCCTTGTCTAATCCATGGAAGCAAGGAAGTGGGGGTGTCCGTACTATTGATCAAGACTGGAATTAGTGATTGTATTCATAACTGAATGATAAAGGATTTAAAACAAGTTGCAAAGTAGGTTAGCGGTAGACATGTTAAAGGAAAATGTGTATGGCAGAGTAAAAGAAAGGAGGACATGAGACCTCATCTCCTAGCTGCTGGGAACTCACACTCCACTTCTTGGGGGTCCGCCCCTGGCTGACAGAAGCTGGAGGTGCAGGAATCCTCCTCCTGGCCTCAGATGGCACTGGGTCAAAGACAGTAAGTAATAGATGGTGGTCTACCAGCCCCATCCACCTCCCTCTGGGCAGAATGGCCTGGGTGGTAGACTTTAGCCCCTCCTCCCCGGGGGTCCCTAAGGGCTTAGTCTGGGGCTGGATTTCACTGATAGCCTCACTGAGGTTACTTCTTCTGTTTTCCTTGCTTCGTTTCTTCAGCGAGCACTCACTTGCCTAAGAGCATTCCTTCCGGACCCCGAGGCCGGAGTCTGATCACGCCACGTGGCAAGTGGGTAGGAGAGAGGCTTCTCGGTGGGAAAAAAGATTGATTTCAGGAATGGCACTCTTTTTTGTTACGTTTTTGGGTTTTTCTCCACGAAACAATAGCAAAGTAAAATTTCAGCCTAGGGTGTGATTCACAGGTTTGAGGCTCCATATGGGGAACTGAAACTAAGATCCCCTGGGACTCTTGAGCCCCAGGATCTGTTTTCTTCCTTGTAGGAGCTGCCTGTCCTTGGGAGTGCTCTCAAATACTTCCCAGGATGCGCTTCCTTTTTCTATATACATGCGATGGCATATATGAGACTATGGGGTCCCTGGGGGAGGGCTCCAGGGCGATGCTAAGTGAAAGGAGGAGATTGTGAAAGCCCCTGGAAGATAAGGACCCTGGCTGAGCAAGGGCAGGGGGAACAACATGTGTCTGAAAGTCAGGGAATTCTCGGGGGACACGGCGAGTGAAGACGAGACGGCAGCTGGTGGTGGGATCAGCAGATGGCCTGCCTTGCCCGCCAAAGACGACAAAGACGCCATCCTGGAAAGAGGAGGAGGATGGCCCTGCTGGCCCTTCTGCAGGAGGCCGGGCCAAGCTGGGAAGAAAAGCCTGTCGCCTTCTGCCAGAAAGCGGAGTAAGGGAGCGACAGTGGCTTCCCTTAGCTCTCATCCTTAGGAGACTCAGGAAGCAAAGAGGTGGATGGGGAGTGTGGAACTGTGATTGCTTCATGTCAATGTCAGGTCAAGGTCAGAAGGGTACCCATTGTACTGGGACCTCATAGGGCCTCTTCCAGGAGAGGTGAGCAGCAGGTGGGAGAAGGGAATGAGGCAGGGCCCAAGATGGGCCAGGGAGGCAGGAGTGGAAGGAGAGGTCCCCCTGGCTCAGGGTGAAGGAGCCTTTGGTCTGGGCTTCTTTCAAAGTGTGCAGTTACAGCCTCAAGACTTGACATGCTCTTTGGACTGTGATATTGCAGAATTTGTTGCTAGCACATCTCTTCCCTGGGATTTCTCTTAGTTTTCCTAAGTTTAGAAAACTGGCCCCCCACGTCGATGTTTACTATTTAATAAATATTTAATAATGTCTAATGTGCTACAGTTTGAAAAATTAGTTTTCTAAAATCCTGGAATTAATTTGGGTGCAGAGAGTGAGGTGAAGATCTCATTTTAAAAATAATCTGCAACTCTTTCATTGGTTAAAAAAAGAACACTAATATTTTATCATTATAGTAGTAATTAGGAAAATGTAGAAGCAGTGAAAAAAGGAAAAAAAAAAAAAAACCCACGCTCTTGCACTCAGAAATAGTGGGCCTTTTATACATTCCTTTTCATTCTTTTGTTGTCTATAATTTTATATGATTATGATCATATGATACATGCAAAATTATGTAGACTGGTTTTTAAAATTGCACCTTTTTGGTAATAAATGTAATCTATTAGAGAAAGTTTGAAAAATATATATATACTTACAAATAATGCAATATAATTTTGTAACTATACTTTCATGTTTTTTTATATCACTGAAACCATAAAATATATGCTGAACTTTAAATATTGTGAATATATGTTAACAGATTCTAGGTAGAAGAAATACAAAAAAAGGACATGGAAATATATCTAAATACATATCTAATCAATAACTAATTTATAGTTAAGCATGTGGCTCATTAGTCCTGCTCAAATAACAAATTCGATACTCAGGCTGTTCAACATGATTTTTTTTTCAATTTCATTTGTAGTATTTTATTTCTTAAGGTAGATACACAATATTTCTCATATTATAATTTTTTAATTAGAAACTTTTGGGGTAATCAAAACATGCTTAGTTTTTATCTAAACATTTTTCCTGGCAATAATTTCAAATATTATTATCATCATTATTTGGTACCAGGGATTGAAATCATGCTTGTCAGGCAGGTGCTGTGCTGCTAAGCTACATCTCCGGCCCTTAATTTCAAATTTATAAGAGATTAAAAATGGAATAGGGACACCTATACACGCAGATTTATTTATTAACATTTTAAAATAATTTTCTTTATTATCTGTTCAGGAAATACCAACATATTTCCTAAAAACAGAGGGTTTTTTTTTTAAACTGTAACTACAGTGTACTTATCAACTTTACACATTTACAACTTGCACGGATACAATCTACAGTCCACATTCTAATTTTGTCAGTTGATCTTTTTTTTGCGGCACCGAGGATTGAACTCATGACCTTGCGCTTGCCAGGCAGGTGCTTAGGTCACTGAGCTGAATCCCCGGCCCTGGTGTTTTTGAGACAGGGTTTCACTATGCCGTTCAGGCTGACTTTGAGCTCACTTTGTAGCCCAGGCTGGTCTCGAACTCACAAAGATCCTCCTTTCTCAGCCTCCCGAGTGCTGGGATTACAGGCGTGAGCCACCACTGGCTTTGTCAGTTGATCTTGAATGGCATTTCCTCCAGGGTAGAATCCAGTCTAGGACTGGGCCCTGTGTCTCGTTATCATGTCTCTTTAGCCACTTTTAATCTGGAACATTTTCACAGGCTTTCTTTGGTTCCAGGACAATGACTTTTGCTTGTTTGTTTTAAAGAATACAATTTCTAACAGGCAAGTGAAAGGAATACTCATTTCATAGGAGAAGAAATACAGAGGACCCATAAATATGGGAATGGATGCACAACATTGCTGGCTATTAGAGAAAAGCAAATTAAAATAATACTGAGATTCTACCTTACCCCAGAAATCAAATCAACAAATCAAATAATAATGTTGGTGAGTTGGGAGGAGAAAGGAACACTTTTGCATTGTTGGTGAGAATTTAAAACCATATACTACAACAGTGGAAGTCAGTATGGAGATTCCTTGAAAAAACTAAAAATAGAAATTCTATGCCCCTTCTAAGTGTCTTCCCCAAAGAATTAAAGACATCATAGTACAGTGATCTATGCATACTTATGTTGACAGCAGCACAATTTTTTATAAGAGCTAAATCTTGGAAGTTGCCTTAATGTCTAGCAACAGTTGAATGGAAAAAGAAAATGTGGTATTTATGTACAATGGGGTGTTATTCTGCCATAAAGAAAAGTAAACTTGAGTCATTTTCCGGAATGTGGATGCACCTTGAGACCATAATGTGAAGTGAAATAAATCAGACGCACAAGCTTAAATACACCTGACATCTCTTACACGAAAATCCCAAGTTATAAAAGAAGAGCAAAATAAAAGGTAATAGGAAGAGGGAGATAGATCTTTCTCGAAGGGAAAGGGATGAAAAGATGGGGACAGAGGGGAGAGAAAGGGGAAGAAAAGGAATTAAGATGTGTTGTGTACATGTGCCAACTCCACACAAGCAATTTAAACATTGTTACCTCTGAATTACTAAACTTGCTTCTACTGCACTTCCAAGTTTTTCCCATGCACCCATATTTCCCATCTCCTTATGTTTTCAGTGCACTTATATCATTAATGTAGTTACAGTGATATCCAGTGGTTATTTTATTGTGGTGATATAAATTTTATCCATAGCTGAAATATGAGTGTCTCAGTATTAAACATTAGTTTTCCTTCCCTCTGTAAGGTTGTATTTGCTCTGGAATGAACTGTCTTGATTTTTTTCATTTGCTTAGTTTATGTGTATATTATTATTGCTAATTCAACACCAAACCATCTGTTGATTCTCTAAATCCATTCACAACATCTCCAGATCTACCAAATATTTATTTAATTTCATTTTCTCGAAGCACCTGTCCTGTGGTCTTCTGACCTAGTTTGGGCTGACCATGACACAGACGTGGTCTTGGGTTTCCTGTTATCATCACCTGGGGGTCCCCTCATCTTCCTCTAGATACCCTGGCCCATGGCTCCTGTTTCTTTTGAAACTTAGTTCTTCATTTTGATGAATCACAACCTCCAGTCTTTTCCTAAAAGGAATGCATAGGCAGTACATTTTTGGAGACCATGCATGTCTGATAATGTCTTTATTATAACACATTAATTGATAATTTGGCTTCATTTAAAATTCTAGGTCAGATATCATTTTTTTCCCCCAGAATTTTGAAGGAATTGCTTTCTCTCTTCTAGCTTTTAATGCTCTAATGAAGAAACTCAAAGAAATTCTGATTCTTGACCAATTCTGTGAAAATCTTTTCTGCCTTTCTGGAAGCATCTTCTCTTTGCTATTTATTGATTGATTTTTATTGATTGATTGAGACAAGGTCTTTTTATGTAGTCCAGGCTGGCCTTGAACTCACCATGTAGTACAGGCCCCAACTCATGGTGATCCTCCTGCCTCAGCCACCTGAGTGCTGGGATTACAGGTGTGTACCACCACATCCAACTCCTCTTTGTTGTTAGTTTCTGAAATTTCATCATGTTGTACCTTGCTGGGGGTCTATTTTCATCTACCTGACATTCAGTGGGTCTTTTAGTCTGGAAATAACTGGTAGATTTTTTGTTTTGTTTTGTTTTATTTTGTTTTGTTTTGTTATTGAGACAGTCTCACTATGTAGTTCAGGCTGGCCTTGAACTCACTTTGTAGCCCATGCTGGCCTTGAACTCACAGTGATCCTCCTGACTCAGCCTCTGGAGTGCCGGGATTACAGGTATGCACCACCATACCTGGCTCCTATGTATTTAGACTTGTATCTCCTCCAACTTTTGTAGAAGGTCTTCTTACAATTTTCCTATATTTCTCTTCAGTTAAAAAAATTACTATTGCATTTTTAATTTAAAAGAGCTCTTTTTTTGTTCTCTAAATATTCTTTTACTATAGCAGCCTCTCTGTTTGTAGATATATTGTTTGAAGAAAATCTCTCTGGGGATATAATGGTGAACTTTCATTCTTTCAATGTCTTCTTAGCCATACACAGTTTGTTTTCTTCAACTTGCTTCCTCCATTCATTTTCTTTCGGCCTCTCTCTCCCATGTTAAATGTTTTCCTCAAATGTTTAGTGGTCCTTGGCTGTCTGGTGAATTACTTTTTAAATCAACTTCGCTGTTACATAATTTATATTTTTATCTCATTGGTATAACTGACATACGATAACTGTACTGATTTTAAGGTAAAATTCAATATATTTCGACATGTATTGGCAGGTACGTGCCATGCATTGATAGGTGTGTACAAAGTAAAACAGAGCCATCACTCTTCCACAATCAAGATAGACAACGTTTCCATCACATCTGATGTTCCTTCACTGTTAATTTCCCCTTCAACCCCCACCCCCAAGCCTCAGCAACTACTGATTTGCTTTATGCCACTATAGGATACTTTTCCTTTCTCTAGAATCTCACATACACTGTGACATATAATGCTTTTGCAATACATAGAGACAACATTAATCCATAGTTTAGGTTCATTATTATTGCTAAGTAACATTCTAGTATATTAATACACACTATTTGTCTATTCATTTATTGATGGCCATTTGGCTTGTTTCTAGTTTGGGAGCTATTATTATTCATAAAGTTGTATGAAACATATGCTCAGCTGTTTGTATAGACAAGTGCTTTCATTTTTCTTAGGTAAATACCAAGAGGTGGAATTTTTGTGTTTTATAGCAAGACTATTCTGTTTGTTTGTTTGTTTGGTACCAGGGCTTGAACTCAGGACCTCACACTTGCCAGACAGGTGCTGTGCTGCTGAGCTGTATCCTCAGCCCAGCAAGACTATTGTTATCTTTACAAGAAACTGCTTATTTTTCAAGATGGTTATATTATTTTTATATTCCCATCTGCAGTATATGGGAGTTGTAATTGCTCTGCATCTTCACCAGTACTTTATATTGTCAGTCTTTTTAATTTTAGTCATCCCACTGGGTATATATTATTACCCCTTATGGTTCTGATTTGGATTTCCTTTATAATTAATGATGCTGCCTTTTTAAGAACTGTCTACTGAAAGCAGTAGGACACTGAGGAGCTGGTTAGACATTCAGGCCAGTGGGAAAGTAGGAAAGCTTACTAGCTGAAGGCTTCACTATAGAGTCATTCATCCTCCTGGGCCATTTGGTAAAAATCCTGTTATCAATTTCTTAGGTTTTTTTTTTTCCACTTAGACTAGTTAGATTTCCACAACCAGAAACACAGTATATGGTCTTTGGGATTCTGAAATCCAAGTGTCAGAAGAAACCTGGTTGTGTCAATCTCTAGTCCGTAGCCCCTTTCTTCTGCTGTATCTCCTGTTTCTGGACCCAGAGGACCTGTTTTCCTCCCATTTGCAAAATACCTGAGGCTGACAGTCTCTGTGCCTTTTGAGTGTTGCGTGGCATAAATTGATTAGTTTTGCAACTACTCAACTTCCCTGATAACAAAAATGATTGCTATGCCATAAAATGCTGCTAGTCTGTTATAAAGGAGGTGACAAAGATGTGTTTAGTGATTTCTAGGCATAGGATACCAACAGCATGAAGGCTGTGCCCTCTGTGGGAAAGTACTGGATCAGAGAAGAGCTGCAGTAGCCCAACAGACCAGAAATGGGGCAAGAATATGAAAACTGCAGAAACCCACCAACTTCTGGTGGGTCAAGCTGTACTCTCAGGTTACAGACTGACCCTGGACACATGCAATTCAACTGAGTTTGAGATCAACGCTAAGTCAAAGAAGATTTACAACTCTTTAACATCATTGTTTGCACTTTAAAAAAATTAATCGAGGGCTGGGGATCTAGCTCAGTGGCCTAAGCACCTGCCTGGCAAGCGCAAGGTCATGAGTTCAATCCCCGGTGCCACACACAAAAAAAAAAAAAAAAATAAATCGACATTTTTGGGGTGCTAGATTTAGATTTACAGAAACAAAGAGAAAACAGAGAGATTCCCTCACTCATACATGTCTTCACTACCACTACCTTCATTTACCCTACTGTTAACATTTTGTCTTAGTATGGTGCATCTGATGAACCAGTAGCAATACACTATTAGTAATGAGAGTCTATAGTTTGCAGGGGGCGGGGTTTACTCTCTGCAATGTACATTCTATGAGTTTCGACCAATGCATTCGATCATGTATCCACTGTACCAGTGTCATACAGAACAGTTTCACTATCTGAAAAATGCTTTGTGTACTATC
>RJWT010028416.1:0-15201 GCA_004365215.1 Cuniculus paca | reverse complement strand
GCATGAAACAGATTCAAAGAGATATCCAGGAAATTAAAAACTCCATTGAAAGCTGGCAAAACCATTTGAAAGAAACTGAGGTTAGACTTTCAAATCTTGAAGACAGGTTTTCAGCTTGTGATCACTTAAGGAAAGATCTCTGAAAAATAACAAGGAACCAGGAAGTAACAATTCAACGGCTGGAAGACAACTCAAAGAAATATAACTCAAGAATTAAAAATGTGATTGAAAAAACAAGGTTCAAGACAAATGACATCAGGAATCTATTTACAGAAATAATTTCTTAGAACTTCTCAAGCATGGGAAAAGGAAATGACATTCAAATAAGTGAGACATATAGAACTCCAGCTAGCGATAACCAAAATAAATCTACAACCAGACATATAATAATCAAGATCCCAGAAATTCAACACAAGAACAAAATACTACAAGCTGTTAGAGAAAAGAAACAGGTCACCTATAAAGGAAAACCCATGATAATCATAACAGACGTCTCCACACAAACCATCAGATGAAGAAAAACCTGGAGTCAAAACAAAAAAAGAGGCTGTAGTGAGGTATTGCAAGTCCTGAAAGGAAACAACTTCCAACCCAGACTGATGTACCCTGAAAAATTTTCTTTCAAAATTAATGGAGAAACAAGATACTTCCATGACAAAGAACAACTCAAGGAATTCATGACCACCAAACCAACCCTACAAAGAACACTAAAGGACATTTTAGGGAGAGATAAAAAGAACCAGGGTCTCAGGAACAATGGCAGAGTGGACCATTAAATGGGGAAAGTCAACTGAATGGAGAGGAAAAATAGGAAGCAACTGGCAGGAAAATAGCATGGCAGAGACAATAGAGTGCAATAGGGTCATAAGTATTAATGTAGATGGCCTCAACGAACCAATAGAAAGAAACACAGGCAGATTGAATCAGGAGACAAGATTGATCAATATGATCTATATGAGAAACACTTTTAAGTAGAAATAATATTCCCTGACTGAAAGTCAAAGGAGAGAGAATAATGCCCTATGTGACAGGGAGGCAGAAAAAAAGTAGGGGTAGCTTGCCCATCAACTGCAGAATGGAAAGAAAGACATGACATTTTATGAAATGGAAACCCACTCAGCTATAAAGGAAGATATTCTCAAGGTTCTTGTAGGTAGATTGATGCAACATGAAATTATGCTCATTGATGAAATGGTTCAGAGTCACATGGCTGAATTTCATGTTGTCTTCCTAGTATAACAAACTAAAGGAGTGAGTGGGATCCAAGATGCACAATATATAATGGGAAAATCAAAGGGGAGGAATTATCTAAAATGGGAAGGAAGTGGCCATTGTTAATCTGTTATCATGATTTGAAACTCGTGTTGAATTTATTGTTCTGATTACTTTCATTTTATGTTTTTCTCTGATTTTCTTATACTTGATGGCATGGACAGCTATTTTAAAGATAACAAAATATATAATTGCAGCCATCAAGTATTTCTAATTATCTTGTTTTGCCATCCTGTATTGCTTTCACTGTTTTGTTTTGATTAATTTTACTCTATTCTGTGTTATTTGATTGCATGACATTTGAAGCTATAGGAAAATATTCTGAAGAAAATAAGAATTATGCTACCCACTGCGGTTTTACTAGTACCTTGAAGTTCTTTATTGCTTTCATTGTTTTGTTTTGTATTGCTTTCACTGGTTTTATTCTGTTCTATTTTGTTTGAGTTTATTCCTGATGATATGGGCAGTTATTTTGAAGACAACAACAGGAATTATGGTAGCCATTATTGACTGCCTTTTACCCTGTTTAGAAGTGATGTACCGTGCTCATTGTTTTGTTGTGATTGACTGTATTCTGTTTCATTTTGTTTGGTTCTATTCTGTTCAAAATAAAAAAATAAGTAGTAAAAAATTAAAAAATCAAATCAAAATTGATGCAAAGTAAAAGCATGGTATGTACATTAAAATATGGTGTATTGAAGAAATAAAGAACAGCTGAAATCTTCAAAAAAAAAAGTAAATGCATGGGAAAAAGTAACTTCCAAAAATGTTAGCAGAACAATCAAGGAGCTCATTTTTATGAAGGGCAGGGCCTCATGCAGCTGTGAGTGTGTGTGTGTGTGTGTGTGTGTGTGTGTGTGTGTGTGTGACATTGGTTGTATGTGTTTGTGCATGCATTGTTTTTGTGGGTGGAGCTCCTTTCTTCCTGCCATGGAAGCTGGCATGGAGAAGCACTGAGAGCTCAGTGCACCCAGAAATTCAACAATGACCACAGTCACCTGTGTCACAGCCCCCTGTACTACAACCCTACCTCCTGCCATTACAGTTGCTCTATTATAGATAAAGTACAGTTCTTTTTCCAGCATGTCACCCATAGAAATACAGAGACAAAGAATTAGGCATCATGGAGAAGAGCGATAAAGAGGAAAATTTTGATATATTTACTTCTGGAATGATGCCTAAAAGTGGGGTGACTAGGATAAGTTGAATGTCAGTTAATGTTTTACAGAATCCTTGTCCTGATTGCAGTAGTGGCTGTAAAAGTTTACATTCTCATCAGCAATATAGAAATGTGACTTGAAACCATGTACCAATAAAAATATCATAAAATTCAAATGAGCCCCTGGAAAATTTTCAAAAGGAGATAAATTTAAAAATTTGAATGCATGGCAAGTTGCAGAAAAAGAAGAAAAGAGAAATGGTGATTTCTATTGAAGGAACCACATTGCCATCTGGGTTACTAGGGTGTCTTCATAGTAAGATGGAAAAAAGATGCAGGGCTGCAGGAATCCTGGCAAGGTCCACCATGATTCAGGCCATGGGGAGAGCATCACTGCTCTTTTTTAAAATAATTAAATGTATTAGAACAATTTAGATACACAAAATGATTTCATTCATTGTAAAGAATTTGTACTTGTACATGATATATCTTAGTTTCTTTTTTTTCCCATTCCCCTCCCCTCTCTTCAATCTTCCTTCTCCTCCTTCTTTACAAAACTTTGTTTCCATTTTACCTTCCTTTTCCATTATTTTCTTTTCTCTTACATCCCCTTCCCCAATTCCCCTTTCCTTTGAGCATTTCCCACTGCACAGTGTATATTATACATTTTGGTTCTTGTTTACATTTTCAGTTTTTGCTACAAGAAAAACAATGTGACGGGGCCGGGGATCTAGCTCAGCGGTCTAAGCGCCTGCCCGGCAAGCGCAAGGTCGTGAGTTCAATCCCCGGTGCCGCAAAAAAAAAAATGTGATACTTAAACATGTATCCAATTTATTTCAATTAAATGAAAGGCTTCAGACAGGCCTGAATGGTGTACACCTGTAATCACAGCACTAGGGAGGCTGAGGCAGGAGGATCATTGTGAGTTCAAGACCAGGAAGGGCAAAAAAAAGAGCTCAAGGCCAACGTGAATGGCAAACTGAGACCCTGTCTCAGAAAGACAAGGGTCAGCATGTAGCTCAGTGCTGTAAGCATCTGCCTGCCACGCGCGAGGTCATGATTTCCATGCCCAGTACAAAAAAGAAAAAGGTATGGTCTCAAGGTCCCAACATTTAATTATAAATATCTCAGGTTTACCTTTTTTATCACTGAGTAGTACACCATTATATAAAGATATGCAAATTAAAACAATGCTGAGATTTCATCTCACTCCAGAAAGAATGGCTATCAACAAGAAATTGACCAATAGCAAATCCCGGTGGGTCTATGGGGAAAAGGGAAAACTTTTCCACTCTTGGTAGAAGTGTAGACTAGTGAAACCATTGTAGAAATCAGTGTGAAGATTTTTCAAATTCCAGGACTATAGGTTCCGTTTGATCCAGCTATTCCCCTTCTTTGTATCTTCCCAAAATAATTATAAGCATCATATCACAGTGATATATGTGCACCCATGTTTACAGTATCACAGTCTCTAATGCAACAACAAGCGGAGACACCAGAATGACACCCAGGATTTGGATGCAGATTTATTTATGCTGATAGGCAGTGACAAGGAACAAATCCTTATGAAAATGTCAGACCCCAGAGGCTCATGGGGGGATGTTTTTATGGGGTTGCAAAGGGAAAATACAGAGATAGAGAACTTAGCTGTTTTTGATTGGTTCTTACAATATGCATCATAGTGACCAGCCATGCCTCACATGTAACCAGCTGTTTCTCAAACACAATAGTAACAGGAATTGTTATGCGGGCATCTAGTAGAAACTTAATAATAGTGGCTGGGGTTATTTTTTGCTACAGTAAGAGCTAAATCTTGAAAACAACCCAAATGCCAATCGTCAGATGTGTGGTTTAAAATGATGTAGTTTTTCTAAACATCATTGTCCTTGTGGGTATTGACAATTCAAATCCAAGGTAGGACTTAGAGGCAAAGTAGCGAGTGTTGGGGCTGCCCCTGCTGGATCCCTGAGATTTCATTTGCTCAGGCTTATCTTTGAGAAGTATTTAGAATTGCTTACAGACTGCAGGAAAATCAAGGGCTGCTAGGTTCCAACCTTTCATTTTTGTTTGCATTTATGGCAGGATATGGAGTCAAGATCTGCCCAGGGTCCTTGACTTTCACTTAGTGCTATGAATTCAGGATTTGCATTTAAAAACAGCAAGGTAAAATGTAGACAGAAAAGATTCTGGTGAGTAAACCCTATTTTTTCAAGTCCTTTAAATTTCATAGTGTGTAAGAATTTGACAGGTACATAATATTGTAAATGTACTTCAGCTGTCATGGGACAAGTTGTTTAAATGGTACTTTAGTGTATTTCTCTCTATGTTTTGATTCATTGTCTTGAGATATCTTTTATAGTTTGATTTGAAATAATTTTAGAATTACAGAAACATGGCCAGGATAGAACAATGTTCCTGCATGTCCTCAACCAGTGACCCACTTCTCTTAACACACAGGCCCACTGAAGTCAATCCAAACCAAAGCAAGCCTTGCATGACTAGTTGACTTGAATTTATGAAAACTGCACAGAGCAGGTTGCTCTGCACTCCATCAATGCCTCACATTCCCTGGTAGCTAAGACTGCTATTTAGCTGAACCTGAATTTCAACTCCTGTTTAGCCAGTTGGCTCATGGATTTGTAGAATATAACTTTTTTTTAATTGTTAGACATAGAAAGAGATTCATCTCTCCTCACATTTTAGCTCATGAGCTGTGCCTTCACATGAGAGATTTTCTTACAACAGTGACTTCATGAAGTCTAGTGCTGAGGGCCTGTTAATCCAGGCACCCTACCTTTGCTAACTGAAATGTTTAAGTGCTGAGGTAATTTGTTCAAGAGCAGAGTTTTCCTCCACTCTTGAATGAGATTGATGGGGAGCCATACAGTGGCTTCTTGTGAGACTCATGTGTATAATATTAGGTGAGAAATATTTGCAATTTTTGTAACACAAGGAGTCAACCAAGTAGTATTGATGGGGAAAGAGAGCTCAGAAATGTAGGTGATTTATGTGGTCACTGCAGGGAAGAACTTATAAGGAGTGAGGAATGACAGTGTTTTGCAGTGTTTTCTCTTTTCCATGTGAGCAGTTTAATCTCTCTCCAGGTGGTCAAAATGTTCATGTTGTAGAGGGAGGCAGACTGATTCTCTTCTTGTTGCTCATCCTGGGAGGATGTTGAAGCACCATCTTCTGCAACTCAGGGATATGGTTGCATCTTCCATGTTTGCACATAATACAGATGAATGGCCTTTGGAGGAAACCAAAGAGGACCTGTGAGCTTTGCATATCTCTTCCCCACGTTACAAAATCTGCTGAGTCAACTCATTGTGGGGAGAAACATGCACAATTGTAAAGGATCAGTGGTTTGGGCCTGTCTTTTTTGTCAATGTAGTTTTTTTACCCCTGCTGTGAAACCTTCAGAATTAAAACTTTAATATATTTTTTGGTGATTCTGGGGATTGAACTCAGGGTAATGTGCATGCTAGGAAGCACTCTAGAGCTGAGCTACATCCCCAGGCCATGAGTCACAATTTTAAAGAATTAAACAGTACCGTAGAAACTTTTTCTTGTGGAGTTTCTCCATCACACCCATTTTTTTGTCTTAATAGTTCAATTTTAAGGAACCCACTAGCACACATCACTATTGCTTGACATGTACTATGATTGAGATAGGAGATTAGTGTGGGGCAAATTTGACAGAGATAGTAGGCATGGCATATTAATTACAAAATCCCAGACACGCACAGAATAGTTCCCAAAGCCCTGCATGTGGAATTTTTAGGAGAACTCAAGCAGGTTTTGAATCACTTGGGATAGAGCTATCATCACCCTGAAGGGTAGAATCTATGCGCAGTCTCTGGGGATCCATATGTACAAGATCTCATGGTTTTTTTTTTTTAGATTTGGATGGAATAAAATGTCACATTGAAGCCATGAAGAACTTACTATTATAACTTTCCATGACAGCCCACTTTTACTTTAAATAATACCCTCCTTTTTTCTTTGATTGGGCCAAGCCCATTCTGCAAAATCAGATTATACCTCACTCTTTGGCTTTATTATCTTGAATAAATTTTGTCACTCTTTTTTTTTCCCATTTCATATAATTCTTTGATAAAGATGAGGAGAACATGGAGCCTAACTCCAGAGAGGAAGACAAGCTATCCATAAGGCAGTAACACTTACTTGGTTAGTCAATTTTAGGAGCAGGCTACCTATAACATTATTAGATTTACCTGTGATGTGCTTTATATGCCAGAATAGAAAGAGTCTGATGAGAATTAGAGGTATAAGAAGGGTTTTATAAGTGTTAGCCTGTGAAAGCAATCCCATGAGAGAAAAATCAGGAGAATAAATGATGCTTAAGTCTGTTTTACAATCTCACACAGTTGTAAAAATGTACATACATAAGCACAGTAGGTATCAAGAGAATCATGGATATATTTAAGTTTGTCAAAAGATTCATAGAGAGTCACATCTTTTGGTCAAATTTCATTTCCTTTCGAACCACAGGGATTAACACCTATATAAAGAGCAGATTGTAACTGTCTTTGGCACTTGTGGCAGGTACAAATTATTTCATGTAGATGGATAAGATTCAAAGAACAAACAAGTGCTTTAATTCCTTGGTGAAAAAGACTGATATGAAGCAAGAGCCCCTTATAAGAGGAGGAAATCGTAACCAGAATTTTAGCACAAGTGTTGCCTCCACTATGGCATCAGGGAAATGAGTGTGAATGTACATTTGTAACATAAAAAGTCGAGGTATGCTACCTGACAAGTTTCTGCAGATGTCCAAATATGTCAAAGGGCATCTTGTCATATATTCTTTATGCAAGTGTAGAGTCTTCACAGCACAGGGCAAATAGGTGATGACATCAAATACAAGGAACTGCTATTTTCTGTTATGGCTGTATTGAAGTTGAATTTTCTTGTTTTTGCGGCACCGGGGATTGAACTCACAACCTTGCGCTTGCTGGGCAGGCGCTTAGACCACTGAGCTAGATCCCCAGCCCTGTTTTTGAGACAGGGTCTCACTGTGCCGTTCAGGCTGGCCTTGAGCTCACTTTGTAGCCCAGGCTGGTCTCGAACTCACAATGATCTGCCTGTCTTAGCCCCTCGAGTGCTGGGATTACAGGCATGAGTCACCACGCCCGGCTTGAAGTTGAATTTTCAAAGAATGTAAACAGATAACAGTTATACAATTTTATAGAAAAAATTTGCATTCAAGGGCAACATAGCAGCATATTAAGGCATCATGACATTATTATATCAAGTGGGTGGAAGAGATTTTTATCTATATTTGTTATTTTCAATAACATGTCTTTGAAGAAGAATGTATTTTTCCTTATTTTTTATTTATTTATTTATTTTTTTTTTTGCGGCACCGAGGATTGAACTCACGACCTTCTGCTTGCCGGGCAGGCACTTAGACAGCTGAGCTAGATCCCCAGCCCTGTTTTTGAGATATGGTCTCACTATGCCGTTCAGGCTGGCCTTGAGCTCACTTTGTAGCCCAGGCTGGTCTTGAACTCACAATGATCCGCCTGTCTCAGCCTCCCGAGTGCTGGTATTACAGGCGTGAGCCACCACGCCCAACTAAGAATGTATTTTTCTAGAGATGCATTTCACCTAACTTTGCTTAAACTATATGGCATTTGAGCATTTTTATTGTTGTAGCACATTTGTGACACACATAACAATTACATAAGCATGAAATTTGAACAACGCATCTTGTGGCTTATGCTGAACTGGCAGGCATATTTCAACATCTATAACTGAAATGTAAGTGAGAGAAAGTGAAATATTTGAGGTTGAAAGTCTCTCATCATAAATTATTCTAGTCTGGAAGTCACTAATATGATATGTTTTGTACTTTTTTACATTTGTATGCTGGTACAGCTGAGAAATGTAAATATATTCAAAATACCGTGAACTCAGCAACAATAAGTGTTGGGAGCCATAGAAGCTGAAAATTCAACACAGCTGTGGGAACCTGCCATGCAGACCACTGAACAAAGACCACCAAGGGTAAGCCTCAGACACAAGTGACTCTGAGCCCCAAAATTCAGGGCCATAGGCTGCCATACATGCAGATTACTAGGCAACAGGGTCTCAGTTGACATTAAGTTGCCAAAAGGTATAAATTCATTCCCCTGCAGTGAAGGGGTAGTTCCTGCCTGATCCCAGTTTTCATCTCTTCTTTATATTTCTCATTCTCTCACCATCCTTCCCCCCTGGAGAATATCTGGAGCCACTCATGTTGTGGCAATTAGCACCTGAATGTGGACCTGGGTAAGAAGAAATAGTGAGTAGGGGTACACTATTCATGTACATGCAACCCAGGGGAGAAGTAAATTAATAGTCATCAATTTTCATCAATGGACTGAATTGATATTGACATCATCAGGTGTTAAGATTGAGGCATTGAAACTGGATTCACCAGGAACAAAAAATGGGCATTCACTAGAGCCAGCAAAAGCAACAGTCTTAGGAGAAGCCAAAGAGACAAAGAGGCTCATGAGAAGCCAAACACAGAGAAATGGGCATGCAAGAAGCTAAGGAGAAAAACAGGTGTAAGGGAAGCCAAAGGAAAACATTGCCTTACAAAAAACGAAAGAAAAAGAGGTGTATTGATTATGTCAATTGCTAATAATGGGACAAACATTCTAAAAAATCACGAATGTATAAGGAACTGTTTGTTGTATACTGATTTCAGTGTTTACATTCCTTTTGTGGATCTGGATTATACAGGGTCTTAATCTTAAGATTGCTGAAGGACCACAAAGGAATTGACTCTGGGCAGTATTTTAATATCCAGTCCTGAACAGTAAAATGTTGATGGAGCAACAAAATCCCTGACAAAGTTTAAACTCTCCAACCTTGCTCAATTAGATAAGGAAGGAGCAGTGGGGGATAAAGGGGATGCTTCCCCATTGGAGAAATGTTTAAGTGTACCTGAACCACAAGTAGATATCCCCAACACATTTTAACTCAGGGAAATTTGACTGAGTCACAGACAGAAACTTCTGCCTTCTGGCTCTCTCTCTTGCAAAAGAAGCCAGATGGGCAATTACATGGAGGGGTTTCAACATATCTACCCAGGTACTGAAATCCAACTCCCCAATAATCTGGGACAGGTCATACATCTTCTTGAAGTGGTACTTTTCAAGTCACTAAAAGAATTAAAACAAGCAACTGCCGTTTGTGGTCCTACAGTCCCATTTATCTTGAGTTTCATAGAGCTCCTAGTGTTGCCAGCAGCTGAGTTAGTTAGAAGTATTATATTATCCTGTTGATTCTATTATATGGCCCATGCATTCTTAATGGTTTCTTTGGCTTTGTCTTCTTCAGACTTAAAGCTGTATGTCTACCCAAGATGAAAATACGTGGTGTCTATCGAGGGCATTTGGGTAGAACCTCT
The DNA here is from genome assembly GCA_004365215.1 of Cuniculus paca. Classification (NCBI taxonomy): domain Eukaryota; kingdom Metazoa; phylum Chordata; class Mammalia; order Rodentia; family Cuniculidae; genus Cuniculus; species Cuniculus paca. Next base: position 5,347 of record RJWT010028416.1, on the reverse strand, counting down.
GAAGAGTATAACTGACTGCCAATCAACAACTACATCCCCCATCAGCCTGAAGAATCTAGATGGGTCATAGCCCTTTAGTCCCTCACAATATTTCAGGTTGCATCTTCAGAGTGGCTAATGTTACAGGCAGCTGAGTTAGATAGGCATATACAGGCAGTCAGACAGGGCTAGGCCTTCAAAAGAGCCAGTGAAGAAGACCAGACACCTTGAAATATTGGAGAATATAACTCTGCTGTGGGGCACATCTCAAGCCAAATGGCAAAACAAATGCAGCCTCACCTTAAGTACAAACATCAGGGATTGATATTCTAAATAGGTATAGATCATGTTCAGGAAACCAAGAGTCACCACTCCAACCACTACAGAAAGAGTAACTGCTCTTTAATCTTGCCCACTTGCTATGTGATGCATTTTCCCATTTGTCCCTGAGTTTTATTTTCCCAATGAAGCAAGAATCATTTTGTGTTCAGTAAGAGCCATTCCTGAGATTGAATGAGATTTGGTAGCAGGAGGCACTCTTCTGATAGTGGGGTCCCTGTCACAGAGTTTCAACAGTGGTCAATGGTGATGTAAAGGTTCTGTCATCCATTACAAAATTTGAGGTCCTTTAGGAAGAGGAATTGGATGTATGTTTTTGGGAGGCCTGTGTAATGAATGGCCTGCAGGAGAAAACAGAAAAATGGTCAGGGAAGAGGGGGTTGAAGATTCAGTGTGAGTTTAAGGTTTGTGGGATTTAAGTGGCCCAGAGATATCCCCAAATTGGAGATCTTTCAAATGTGAAGCATGGCCTGAGAGACTAGACTGACACCTGCAATAACATATACTTTCATTATCCAAGGTCTGGTAGCTTTTAGGCCTTGATGGCTTAAAAAGAAAGTTTTCTCAAGCTTCAATAGCAAACAGTTTTAGTGGGGCATGGTTGTTGCCAACTTGGCAGGATGTATTGACTGTTGACCAAACCCTAAGGGGGACTGGGGTGGCCTCAGTGGAGGCAGCAAAGGTAGATGTGCAGAGCCAACAGTCCCTGGTCAGATTGAGATTGGTACAGTTGAGAAGGAAATGGGTGAGTTTTATGTTCTTATGTATGTAAACAGGGGGGATGGAGAGGCCCTGACTAGATGAATGCAATAAGCAGACAAGGAGAATGAAGACAAGCATTATTGTCAAGGGTTAGATGATAACAACCTACTGATAAAATTAATGCCAAGGCTGTCATGCACCTTTTGCTTAGAGACCAGTCCCTTGGGGCTGCAAATGCAAGTCCTATGGTAAAGAGTAACCAGTCCAAGGACAAAGAGGTATTAAGGGTGACAGTGCATTCCTATCACTCTCTTATAAGAGTGGAGTTCTCCTGTGAATTGCATCCTCAGGCATTAGGCATGTGTAGAATAGTCAGTCTCTAGTGTGACTAGAGTAGGTCTCTTCTCCCCCTGTGGTTTCTGAAGTCTTGTTGTGTCCTTTTAATTCTCATTAGAATTGATCTTTAGAGCAGTGTGAAGGCCAGTATGAGCAGTTCAGATGGCTGAAAAATCCTCAGGGTAAGTCTTTTACAGCCGAGAGTGGTGTATTCAAGGGAAAATACCCACAACTTTAACACCAGTATGAGTGACAAGTACAACAGTGTGAGACCCTGTCCACACAGGCTGAAGGGATTCTTTTTTCCAATCTTTGATTCAGACTACTCTGCCAGCAGGAATGGGTGTGCTGGGCTACCTGAAGATATTGGAATTTTCTCAAGGAGAGTCTTGTGAATGTGAGAGAATACATTTCCTAGTGTCTGTAGCTCAGCACCTAGGCTAGTGTCCACAAAATGTCTCATATGTCCTTTGAAGGTTTTGATTATAGATGGAGGTCTCCAGAAAAACATCTCATAAGGGGAGTAGTCTGTTGTTCATGGTATGCAGAGGACACCCAAAAGTGCTTGGGACAGAATATCAATTCAGGCCATGTGAGTCTCCTGAATAGCCTTAGCTAGAGTGGTCTTTATGGTGCAATTCATACACTCCACTTTCCCTGAAGTTTGTGGTCTCTAGGCCACATGAAGATTCCATTTGATCTTGAGAAGGTCCACGATAGTCTAAGTAACCCGTACCACACTGCTTGGTCCATTATCACTTGTAATACTGAGAGACAATCCATTTTGAGGTATGACCTCCTGCAGCAGAACCTTAGCCAATTCTTGATCATTTTCCATTCACATAGTTTCAGCTTCTACCCAGCCTGAGTAAGTGCAGCCAAAGACCAGTTGGCACTTATATCCATGGCATTGTCTGATTTCTATGAAATCTTACCATATGTTCTCCAAGGGCAAGGTTCCAGTGTATTCCTGGATTGGGCCTGCATTGGACCAAGGGCATTGGATGGTGTTTTATTCCTGTATGGGGTGTAGGGCATTGGAAGGAATTGTTTTGGCTATAGGTTTGACACCAATTAGCTATTGTGATGAAGGGACATGAGAGGCAGGGGAATAGTAATGTTAACCTATAAACATCTCAGTGCAGTTTTTTCAAGTATGTGAGGCCATGGTGATGTTGAAGAAAAGAGTAGACCATTCCTTGAGGAATGAAAGTCCTCTGGTCCACTACACATGACTACATTCCTGGATCTTTGTGAACTCCTTTATTTTGAGTCCATAGATTTCTTTCTGGGGTGTGTAGTGGTGGTTACTTAGGCCAGTCACATGTCCTCAGCAATTTCGGGACTCCTAAGGTTGACATGACCCTTTCTAGTGTGCAGGCTTTGTAACTGTCAATCTGTCAATTGATTTCCCTTTGTTATGTCATCTGGTCCTGTTTTGGTGACCCTAACAGTGTATGACGGTCACTCTTTTCAGTTCCCAGATGTCCTTCAGATGTTGGAGTATTTCCTCTTTGATTTTTATCACCCTCCCCACCATCAGTAATCCTTTCTCTTTGTATGTAACCCCATGTATGTGGACTATTGCAAAGGTTTACCTGGAGTCAGTATACATGTCTATGGTTCTTCCTTGGGTCCATCAGATGACTCAAATGAGGGCACACTATTCAGCCCTTTGTGCCAACAATCCCTTTGACAATGGGCCAGCCTCTATAACTTGGTCCATTGTGGTGACAGCATAGCCAGCCAAGCATTCCCCATTCTCAGAAGACCTTTTCCCATCCTTATAAAGTGTATTATCTGGCTTAGACTCTGTAGCATCTCTGAGATTTCATTGTCTTTAGAACAGTTCATTTATGACTTCTGTACAGTCATTATCTGGAGGTACCTCTTCAGTTGGCAGAAAGGTGGCTGACTTTAAAATATGAATAGTCTCTAGTATGACTTCAGGATTTTCACAAAGCAGGCACTGGTACAGAGTCATCCTGCCCTTCTAGAGTCATTTGCGTGATTGGTTGTTTATCAGTGTTATGAATGAGTGTGGAACCTTCACTTCTATAGCTTGTCCCAATGTCGGTTTCTCAGCCTCTTTGATGAGGACAACTGTGGCCACCAAGGTATGGAGACATGGGTGCCATTCCGCTACCATGGAGTCTAACTCTTTAGATAGGTTTTCCAGCAGCCTCTGCCAGAGTCTGACCACTTAGGTTTGAACTCCAACTGTCACACAATCTTTATCTCAGATGAAGAGATTGAAATCTCAGCTCATGGCTAGCAGGTCTAGTGTGGGAGCACAAGCTAGTAGCCTTTTGATCTCATTGAAGGCCTCTTGCTGCAGCCCTCCTCCCACCTTGAAGGTCTCCTCTCACCCAGTCAAGGCCTCATAAAGTGACTTAACATTTCCAGAAAACCCTGGTATCTAAATGTATCAGAAACTGGCTGCTCCTGGGAACTGCTGGAGCTTTCACTTTTTGGTTGGTCCTAGAATGGAGCAAACAATTCATTTTCATTCTAGCCTAGGGACTGGTAGTCTTTTGTTATGATGAATCCCAGATAATAGACAGAGGGAGCAGAGATCTTGCCTTTCCCAGGACAGTTTGTATACTATGTCCTGGACTAGTCAAAAAGGGCCTGTGTCTCTTCCCAGCAATCCTGTTCCCTCTTGATTTTTTGCCTGAAAAAGGTCATCAACATACTGGAGCAAAACACACTTCTCCTGGTCTCTATGGAAGATGACTATGCCAGTAGCTAACATGGTGGGGGCATTCTTAAAGCCCTGGGCAATCCTGGTTGAAATCAATTTAGTTTTTCATCTAGTACTGAGATGGTGAGAGATGCTGACTTTGCAGGGCCAGGTGAAGCAGAAAAAGGCATCTTTGAGATCCAAGCAGGTGAAACATGATGCCTCATTCAGAAGTAGACTCAGCAATATGGAGGGGTTTGAGAAGACCAGGTGTAGTGTTGCAGTGACACTGTTGACATCTTCGAGGACCTCTACTGGCTGCTAACCATTTCCATCTGAATTCTTGATGCAGTAGAGAAGTTTTCCAAGGGGATTGGCACACTATCCCGATCAATGCCTCATTCAGTTTGTTCATGTGTTCCAGAATTTGGATCTGTGTTTCCCTCAGTATGGCATGTTGCTTCATGCTGGTAGGAATTGTTCCACTGGCATTGTGTCCCAATATTTAGCCAATCTAAGCAGGGACTTTTTGGCTCATACCTTGGGGTATGCCTCCAACAGCAATAGAGGTTTCACTTCTTTACTGTCTGCTGTATGTAATTTTCATCATTCTTTAGGGACTGTGGTCAATAAGTTTAGGTTTTCCCGGGTACCAAGTGTAAGGCAATTAGATCCCTTGGGGGTGAAGGTTGGACTCTGAATTTAGTCAGCAAATCTCTTCCCATGAGGGGAACAGGTCATTCATGTTGAATCAGGGACTCATGAACTACTTCATGTCCCCTACACCCCAGCCTAAGAGTTTTGTGATTGACAAAACTGCTGGGCTGTCTGTATCCCTGTGGCCCCTAAGACTGTGATTTGCTTCTTCATGAAGGATGTTACTGGGTTTTCGCTATAGGATGTTATTGGGTTGTTCTGCTCCTGTATCTATGATAAAAGTCATTTTTTGACCCCCAACTGGCATTTTGACCATGGAGTCCTAGGAACTGAGTTTCAAGGGGCCCATTCTCTCTTATTCTGATTCAGCTCTCATCATTTCAAGTAGGTCTCCAAATCCAAGCTCCAGATGATATCTTGGCATTCAGTGGAAAGTGTCATGGTGATCCTCTGAGTCTTATCTTTGGATTGGGCATTTATTTTTTCAGTGTCCTCATTGTTTGCAGCAAGTGTACTGATCATCTCCCAAGGTAGGGGATACTAACTTTAACCCCTTACATGGCAGTCCAGGCTTTTGGGTGGGATCAGGCCTTCACATTGCAGCAGTGAAGAGGAGGCCTTTTGTTTCATCCATCTGTCAACTTCTGTTTC
>RJWT010028415.1:0-15234 GCA_004365215.1 Cuniculus paca | reverse complement strand
ATGTACCTACTGCATATGCTGGGATGAAATGGGAAAAAATATAACTGATAGGTGAAGGGTTGATATTTTTATGGGGTAATAAAGTGAATAATGTTTCCATGAAGGATAGGAACCAATTTCCAATAACATATCTGAATCTATATCACTGTGTACTATGTTTTCTCAGTTTTTCAACTACTCAGAACACACATCACCTCAAACAGGTTAGACGGTATTTACACCAGGTATATACCAGGATACACTGGCTCAATATCAGGGCTGGCTCTATACCTTGCCTTGCCTTGCCTTGATTTACTTTCTGTAAGAGAGAACAAAAGCAGCATCGAAATCATAAAGGTGTCAAGAAAGACTGAATCAGTTTAATGAAGGCTATGCAAGCACTTAGTACTTGGTACAAATTAAATATTCAAACAGTAGTTGTTACCACTGATTTTTCTAGAAGTCACACAATACAAATTACTTCAAATCATAATGCCAAATATGAAGAAAGTTTTTCCACTAAAATTACCCCTTAGATGAAAGTTTGCCTCATATTTGAGGATTTACAAGTTTATGAGGCCCTTACAGAGTTGCTTCACTTTGAACTTTAAAAAACTCATCAGACTGACACAACTTCAATCTACGCCACTTATAAAGTATGAAAGAAGCCACACACTCTGGGTTTAAAATAGCCAATATAGGATCATACACTTCTATTTCCGGTAAAGGTTAATAAGCAATTTGGAACAATCCTTTCAGAGAAGCTAGGGAAAAATGCGAAACCTATCTGTTTCAAGACACTGGAAAGCTAAAAGAACAGTGATAAATTACAGACAAGACTAGAATGTGTAACCCTAGAAATATGACTGGCATGAGGAACTATTTTCCTCAAAAAGCATGTATTAATTACATAAGAGGAATGGGAATAGCTGAAGTGCCGAGTAGAGTTTTCAGCCAATAAACCAAAATACAGAAACAAAAACTATAAATCTACCAAAAAGCACAATCCCACTAACTCTTCTGACTTTGACTTCAAAGTTGGAGAGTCTATATTCTAGCAGGTAGAGATGACTGAGTTAAAAGTCAACTTTGAATCATCTCAACCTGTAACACAGTTAAATAAGGGAACACAGATTGTTGATTCTATTACCTAGGTACCTAGCAACATTCCACATGCAAACCAAAATCCACCATCCAAAACTTCAAGGAGTTCAATAATTTATAAGGAAGGAAATGATGGTATCACTGAAGGTCAGGATACCATTTCCATTTGGGATGGAAAGGAGATTAAATGGAAGGTGGTAAGAGAAGGGCCTCTGCGGTATACTGGCAGTTTCTGTTTTCTGATCTGGGCACTTGTTTCATAGATGTATTTGGATTGTGAAAATTCAGGGAGCCACTTGCTTCTGAAACTGTACTATTCTGTATATATCTCCACTTCAATGTTTTAAAATATGTACATAAGAAAATTTAACAATATTATACAAACCCAGAGAAACAAAGACTCTAAAAACATACAAGGAAGCAAGAAAATAGAGATAATCTGACATGAATAGAATAGACTATGTTACAAACTGAATGCTTGCATCTCCCTAAAATTCATATACTAAAGTCCTAATTCCTAGTAGATGGTAATGCATGGGACCTTTGGGCAGTAAGAGGTAATGGCTGGGATTAGTATCCTTTCAAATTGGACCCTGAAGAGCTCTCTCAACCCTCTTTCCACCATGTAAAAATAGAGTTAGAAGATAGCCACCTATGAAGCAAGAAGCGAATCCTCCTCAGATACCAAATCAGCCAGCACTTGCACTTTACCCTCCCTTCTCCAGAATATGAAAAGTAAATGTTTGAAGTTATGCCACCCAACCTAGGGTAATTTTGCTCTTGCAGCCTGAACTAAGACAGACCATAAAGTAACTATAGCTAGTATGTTCAAGAAATTAAGTGACAAGATTGAACTTTTGGAAAGGAATGCAAACGAATTTTTACAGAGGAGTCAGGTTCAACTTTCATATCATTTTTATGTAAAGGGCTATAATTTCAGAAATCAATTACAGAGCTTATTAAATGTGGTAATCTTTGTAAAATTTAAACCTGATTGTACCTTTGTAGTTCTTTTGACATATCAGACAGAAAAAGATTTGTGCCCTTAGAGATAACAGACCAGATAAGTAAGTTAAGGATTCAAAGTTTGTACCTTAAAGCTGATTAAACAAGAAGGTAAAGTGGTTATATTAAGAAAGATGCTTAATCTGTTTAAGATAAAAATAAGAATTTGAGTAACTCGTTAACACCTACATTATAGGCAGAAGTTGTCATGTGTTCCACTTAGTATATTAACTATACTTCATAAAGATGAGCCAATTTTAATATACTTCCACACGATTCAAAGCAATATTTCAGAAACATTCAATTTTTATAACTTCTTAATTTTTATAAGGTAGTCCTTAAATTATGCTTATCTAAAGATTCATATTAGGCAATTTCACTGAATACATATCTGAATTTGGAACTATGTAGAAAGGTCCCTCCTATGTAGCTAAAATAATATTCTATGTATGACGTCTTTATTCAGACTGTATTATGCATACTACTTTAATTACCTAGATAGTCTTGTTCCTTGGTACACAGACAATGAAAGGCATAACTTAAGCAATATATATTAAATTATATGTTTCACTATCAAAAGACAAGGAGAGAGAAATGTATTTTAGAGGTATTTAAGACCAAAAAGGTAAAAATAAATTCTTATGTTTCTATTGCTCCTAAGGAAACAATGCATTATATCATACATAAAGTTTCTAGTTAGTATTAATTAAAATACTTCATATTATGGCTGTTTACACTGTGGTAATTTTTCTAAGTAATGTAGTCACTAAGTAATGCAGATTCTGCCCCAGTGTAATACTAGTATGTCTACTACAAGAACCTCACTAATAACACAGTAAAGCCTCATCTTTTATACCTTAGCAAACTGGTTACTTCTAAAGCTAGGGGAGTTAAAATAAACCTAGCCCATCAAATTTTTTAAAAAATAAAAATAGCTTCAAAAGCAAAATTTTGAGGAATACAAACAATGATAGTATGAATTACATAACCTAAAGAATAAAATTAATATCTCAATCCATAGTGATATAAATAAATCACAAATTAATAAGTGAGGGAGAAGATACAAATCTTACTTTAAAAAGAACTTCAAATATTAACTATATTGTAAGTGCTGAAGGTCTGAAGCACATTTCTATGACAGCACTGTATCCACATTCCAACACGGTATGTACACCTATATAGCAGTAAAGACGTCTCCAGTGGAAACAGCTATAAAACGGGTCCTAGTTATGAGAATACAAATCCATAAAACGTATGAGATACAACCATTTCATAAAATGAGTATAAATATTTTTTATAAATATTTACTTTAAAATAATTGCTATAAAATGACATGACGTCTACATAAAGAAGACATCACTGTATATGACAACCAGAATATTATATGAAATCTGGGAGTGCCATGGGAGAAACAGTGAATGCTGCTGCTGCTGCTATCCAACAGAAAGGCAGGTTCTGGAAAGCATTACAATGCAGCCTCATCTACCTTATTTACAGGATCTGGCACCATGAGGCTTCTGGCTCTTCCTCAAAGTCCAAAGGACCATTACAATGATTCAGGACATTTAGGCTGCCACAACAGCCCAATTAAGGACACTCATGAAAAAGGACATCCAGAACTGCTTCAGAAAGTGGCAAGAATGATGGCATGAGTGTTTGAAACAAGAGAGAGTACTAAGGGGGATGAATAACAAAATGTCTTTTACTGTAATAAACTTTTTTAAACTTCAGAACTTGGCAATCAAACCTCAAAGTAAATAAAGGAGTAAAAAGTAGAAGAGATGTTAGGAAACAAAGATTTTTTTTGGAAATGCAGAGGGGATTCAGGGAGGGGGAGAGGAAGATAAAGGGATCAAAAGTGATCAAGATTTTATATATATGTACCAATTCCCAAAAACCAATGTAACTATTATGTGCATGCAAACATGCACTTACACTTTAAAAAACACACAGACTTCTAAAGGAAAACACAAAAGAAAATCTAAATGAATTTGGGTATAGCGACGTTTAGATACAACACCAAAGGCACAATATATAAATATTATATAACTGATAAGCTTATTAAAATTAAAAAAGATCCAGAGAATTGGGACCACGGATATAGCTCAGAGGCAGAATACTTGCCTAGCAAGCAGGAGGCTTTGGGTTCAATCCCCAGTACCACAAGGACGGGGTAGAGGTGGGTGAGAAAAAGAGCAGAGGAGGGAGAAGGGCAACACAAGCATTCAGCCCATCACAGCGCCATATCACAGCAGTGTGCTGGCAGTGTGTCTCTAATGCTGGACAGATGTTCCCTGCAAGATCTGAGTGGAGAGGTGGTTAGCAGTATCATAACCACTCAGATCAATCAGCTATTCAATATGGAAAGCACGTATGATGAATTCATTAGAAACAAAATTTTTATGTTTAATGAAACTTGTTTCTTTTTAAGTAGTTTCTTTGTTTCTTTTGTTGTAATAGGGACTGGCTCCAGGGCCTCACACATGCTAGGCAAGTACTAGATAAGTTACATCTCCAGTCTCTTTTCCTTTTATTTTGAAACAGAATCTTGCTAAATTGCCCCCGGTGGCCTCAAACTTGTGAACTTCCTGCCTCAGCATCCAGAGTAACTGTGACTAAAGGCTTAACAGAATGTTAATGTAACTTTTCATTTTCTCAAAAATAAAAAAAATAAAAAAAGACTCCTCCAAATCTCAGATATATGTAAAACAATACAAGCTTTGTAAACTAATGTGAAGAAGGTTTTTCCTTCCCTTTGTGAGGAAACTGCTATGCTGCTCACTTTACATGTTTTACACCATAGCCCAGCAAGTACTACACAGGTGTTTGGGTAATTGCGATGCATTGGGGGAGAGTCAGTGTGCAGTGGTCCTCACACCCACATTTTGTGCTGAGCCACCATGAGAATTCTGTGTTCAGCTGCCCACAACACTTCTCATTTCTTTTGACTATACATTCAGTTCTAGTGTATGAGAAACATACTTTCTGAATGCAGCTGTTTCTAAACTCTGTCACTGAGAAACCTGGAGGATCTATGTAACATATTTTGCATTTTCAAATTTTCCCCCCAAAAAATATAAGCTCATGGCACATGCGCAACTTGAGGCTAAGGGTTCCAAGACATGAAAAATAAGGGTTCTAGTATTTCAAAATTAATTAATCTGGTGGTGGAAAATAAAGTATTGCTTTTTTGTTACACAGAATGCATTTTTTTTTTGAGACAGGGTCTCACTATGCAGTTCAGGTTAGCCTGAGCTCATTTTGTAGCCCAGGCTAGTCTCGAACTCACAACTCTCCTGCCTCAGCCTCCCAAGTGCTGGGACTACAGGAGTGTACCACCATGCCCGGCTGCTAAATGCGTATTTCAGGGTTCTCATTCAATCAAAAATTTTAAAACAAAATTAAAAGCATCCTAGGTAGAACTAATCATGCCTCTGCATATATTCATTTTTTTCCTTACCTGAATCCCTGAAATAGATTATATTAGAAATAGGAAGGTAAATGTGTGTTGAAATTAATAAAAAGTTAATTCTCCTTTAGGGCATAAAAAAATCAGATAAAGCAGAGTTTTTACAACATTTATAAAAATGTTGTATAAAAATAAAAGAAGATGCATAAATCAGTGAAGCTTTTTAATCCCCCACATAACTCCAGTACTTAACTGTGTGTGTGTGTGTGTGTGTGTGTGTGTGTGTGTGTGTGTGTATTTCTACTTTAATAAACTCAGAGAAGGAAACTGGAACTTTGAGAAACATTAATTAGCTTAAAAATGTTACAAGCAAAATCCAAAACATGTGAGTTACAAAGACTCTGTAAAAATGTAAAACTTTATAAAGGCAGCACTTAATTTTCACTAATTCTAAAATATTCATGTATCTAAATTAATGGATATACTCAAGTTACTAGAAATGGTTATATAAGCAAATTGCTTTAAAATTAATAGGAAGATGTCATGGTTTGTTTAAATGTCCCCCCTAAGCCTCATGCAGTCAAGGGGGCAGCTGAATCTAGCTTTTGTGACTGGTTCTTTAGCACTGGGATTTGGCGGTGTGAGTGCTGCACCAACCCAGGGGTGGGTTGCCAAAATACAATATAAGGGAGGGAAAGAGGTGGGCTTTTCCCTTTTTACCCTGTTCACTCTTGTCACTTGCAGCCACCATGAACGACTGCCCCTCAGCCATGCCACCCTGCCTTGGAGCCAGCTGAGTATGCACTGAAGCCTCCAAAAACTATAAGCTAAATACACCTTTTCTTCCTTCATTTTGGGCATCAAGTATTTTGTACCAGCAACGAGAGAAAAGTAACCAAGACAATGATAACAGAAGAAGACAAAGCTAAGAGTTAGACCTGATTGTCTTTAGAGAGTGTTAAGTGAAATAGGGAACACACACACAACAGAAGCCAGCAAGTCTACTGTAGCAGAAGAAAACATGTTCACATGAAGATGTGCAGCCCTGGAGGCCAAGCTCACAGCTCCATGGTGTGCAGAATAAGCAAGTGAATTCTGTGACTACCAAACAGAGAACAGGAGACAGAGAGTGAGGGGGATATACATGTGGGTGTAAGCATATAAAGGGAGGGACAAGAAGACCAAAATGACTTTGCAGATGTCTCAATTATCTAACTAATGTCCTTTAAGATAAAGGGCTTAAAATTCTAACCCCAAATCAGAAATAAATAATCCTTTATTAGAATAGCACTGATAACTCATTTAGAAATCCAAAATAAACCAAACACAATGGCTAAAATAAATAATAACAGCATCACTGAATGTTGGTGAGGATGTGGAGCAATGAAATCTCCACTCATTTGTTTTAAAGTATAACCATGGTTGTCGTGGTCTGAATAGTGTTTCCTGAAAAATCTTATACTGAAGCCTTAAGCCCCTGCACCTCTGTGCCAGTATTTGGAACCTTTAAAGAGGTGATTAAGTTAAATTGAGGCTTATAAGTACATGCGTGCAGTACACAATGATTACATTCACCATGAACAGTTATGTGTTATGTTTCCCCTCCCCCTTCCATCTCTTGATCCCCTTCCCATCTGCAGAAGATCTATCTCCCTATTATTTGTACTTTGAGTTTCTCAGGTAAGAGAAACTGCATCATATTTAAGCTTGTGTGAGGCTGTTAAGATGGAACCTGGTCTGATCTAATCACTCTCTTCATATAAGAAGAGGAGATCTGTACATGCAGAGATGCTGATGGTGAATCCAGGAAGAGGAAATGTCATATGACAATGCAAAGGAGAGCCCAGCTGTGAGCAAAGGTCAGGACCCCTCAGGAGAAACCAAACAGCCAACGCCTTGATTTTGGCTGTCCAAACTTCATAGCTGTGAAGAAAATATCAGCCCCTCAGGAATTTGTTATAGCAGACTTAGCAAACAAAAATAATAGCACAAGCACTTTGGAAACATCCAGCAGATCTTGTAAAACCAAAATACATCTACTCTGTGACTGTCAAATTCTATATGCAAATACTAACTCAGCATGAAAGCCTAGCTCCATAAAAGGGAACTGTCCAAGAATATTCATAACAGATATATTACAATAGGCAAAAAAGCCCAGGTACTCTCTAGTAGAAGAAATGATAAACTGCTAGGTATAGTAGTACAGTGGGTCTATGCCTGTAACCCCAGCACTTGGGAGGCTGAGGCAGGAGGATCACTGCGAGTTTGAGGCCAAGCTAGGCTACAAAGTGAGTTCAAGGCCAGCCTGAAGTACATAGCAAAACCTTGTCTCAAAAAAAAGAGTAAACTAAGTAAGTGTATTTATCCAATGGAATATTGTTCAGCAATATAATTTTGAAAATATTTAAAAAATATTTAAAATGAAAGAACTAATATAACAACATGAATCAATTTCTAATACATTATGCTGAGTAAAGAAAGATTTATCAAGAAGAATTAATATGATCAATACTAAACTTCTACAATGAACTAGACTAGTCTTTGTACCAGTTTAATTGTGTTCCATGGTCATATTCATGTGTCTGCAAGGTCAGGATAGCATTAGCAAAGTCCTGGCAACCTGGATTAACAGATGAGTAGGTGGGAATAACCCTTAGAAGTTTAAAAAAGAAAAAAGAAAAAAAAGACATTTAGAGAGATTTACAGGTTTATCTGCCGTCCATTTACATTTCAAAGGGTAGAAAAAGAGACATTTTCCTCCTTTCCTCACAGAAGACCAGATTCAATTGACAGAAAAATTCCTTCCCTCTCTCCCTCTCTGCAAATGCCAACCCAAACCAGTCCAAGTAAGAATTCAGGAGGGCTCCATTCCTGTACCATACCACAGCCCTCTTCCTTACAAGCAGGTGACAAGAGACCCATAAAACATCACCCCAATGGAGAACTGAAGGGTAGGGAAATTATGCTATGATGAACTCTAAATAGATGTCTTCCCTCTTTTATAGTCCTGCTTTTGTGTATGCACAGGGAGATTGTATGTATAGCACACACATGTTAAACGGATGTGAAAGTAGGGAAACATCTCTGAGTTTTTCAGATTTTGAACTCAACATTATAGTGAGGGGGAAAAACATATTATTTGCCTCTGAGAGCCATGAGTACAGGGATTAATTGGGAAAGATAATGGTAATATTCCGTATCATAAGAGTTTGTTACTAATACATATAAAATTACTAACATTCTAAGATTTGTGCATTTCACTATGAAAAGTTTAATCAACAAAAGGAAAAATCAAACAAACAGGAACTTCAATGATACACACATGAAAGTGTTCAAGGACAATGTACATTGATGTCTGCATTTAACTTGAAATGCATGAAAACTTCAGACAGACTGATTTATCAATCCAGGAATGTATTCGTTTCTCCATTTTTGAAGGCCAGTCTTGCCAGAGACTGACCTCTTGGCTGACAATTTTTCTTTTCCTACCACCTCAAGTATGCTTCTTTCCATTGCCTTCTAGACCCAACGGCTTCTGATAAGAAACCAGTTGTCAATCTTACTGTGGAAACCATGTAAATGGTGGCAAACTTCTCCTACAGGATTTTTTTTGCCCTTGGCTTTCAATAGTTTGGGGCTACTTTACCAGGTATGAACCTTGGAATTTTTCTTTCTTGAAACTTAACCTACATCAAATTTGGAAAGTTTTCAAACATCATTTTTCCAGATATTCTTTCAGCCCCTTTCTCTCTCTTCTTTCCTTCTGTAACACTCATTACATGTGTCAGTACCTCTGACAGTGGCCCACAGGCTTCGTAGGTCTCTTAGGCTCAGTTTATTTTACTGTACTGTTTCTTACTGTATGGTCCAGTTTATTTTACTTTACTGTTTTTTACTGTGTGGTCCTCAGACTAGATAATCTCAAATGATCTTCATCCAAGTTCATCAGTTCATTTTCTTCCTGTTCAAATCTACTGCTGACTCCATGAGTTCAGATATTGAAATGTTCAGTTCCAGAATTTCTATGTGTTCCTTGGCATAATTTCTGTCTCTTTGCTGATAATCTTTATTTGGAGAGACGTTGTTCCAGTTTTGTTTAGTTGTTTTAGCATATTTAAGACAGTTAAAATTTTTTTACTAGAAAATTCAAGGTCTGGGTCTTCTCAGATATTATTTCCATTATTTCCTTTTTCCTATAATAGACCAAATTTTCTTTACATGCCTAATTTCTTTGTAGAAAACAGGGCATCTTAATAAACACTGTAACACAGTAACTCTGTAACTAAAATTCTACACTTTCACCAGGGTTTCTTGCTGCTACTTGTGAGTTTTAGTTTCTTGCTTACTTAGAGACACTGTTAGGCAATTTCTAACAACAGTATAGTCTGTCATTTGTGGTCACTGAAGTATTCACTGTCATGTTAGTTTTACAATCAGTTAATATTCTCAAGGGAACCCAGAAGAGACCATTATTAAACAGAAAGTCTAAAGCAGCTGTTATTTACACACACACACACACACACACACACACACATAATATATATCTCCAAAATATTGAAGGTAATATAAGGCAATACAGATATGTTGAATAAACAATGAGGAAACAGTACAAATAGAAATTATACAAAGGACCAAACAAAATTCTACATAATGATTAAAATAAAAAATACACTGGATGGGGTTGATAGACTGTAAAAAAAAAAAATCAAGAAATCTGAAGATAGGTCAACAAAAAATTATTTAATTGGAAGAACAAAGAGGAAAACAAACGAAAACAGTGAACAGTCTCAAAAGCCATGTGTGTCAATATCATACAGTCTGAAATACATGTAACTGAAGTCCCAGAAGTGTATGCATGTGCATGCACACATGTGCTAGGGATCATACCCAGGGCCTTTCCCAGGCTAGGAAAGCACTCTACCACTGAACAACATCCCAGCCCAAATTGATAAAACAAAAATCAAATTTATTACCCACAAAATACAGATAAACCCTAAGCAAGGTAAGTAAAAGGAAAAAATCACACCAATGCACATCAAAATCAAATTTCTGAAATTAAAAAAACATGAAATCAAGTAAACATAAAAAGCTACCATTACCATTCATTGAATCATAGTTTTAGCTTCCACTGCTCAGATATACTGATTGGATTAACTCTCTGGAAAACTACTTTTAAAATGGGCAATGTTACAGCACTGTAGGACAATCAAACCTAGGTAAAAATGAGACAGAAATCTATTCATGAAAGACTGAAATTTCAAGTGTGAGATTAGTGATTTTTTATACCTTGGTGAAGTTTACAAACTTTTAATGTGTAACTTTTCATGAATTTTAACACCTTTTATTCCATGAATCTTGAGAAAAGTCTTGAAAGCAGGTATATATAAAAAACATTATATACAAAGGACAAAAGTTAAAACTTCAGGTCAGAAAAAATGGAGTCTAAAAGACAAAGGAATAATATCTTTAAATTGCTGAAAGAAAAACTCAACAAAGAATTCTATATGGAGGAAGTCAGGTGTGGTGGTGAATGCCTATAATCTCAGCACTCACATTGCCATGAGTTCCGAGGCCAGACTCAGCTACATAAGGAGTTTAAGGCCAGCCAGAACTGTATAGCAACTCTGTCTCAAAAAAACAAACAACAACAACAACAACAAAAAATTTCTATATGGAGCAATACCATTCTTCAAAAATAAATAGAGAATCAAGACATTTTCAGATGAACAGAATGGAAAAATTCAACAGGGCAGACCTATATATGTTTAGGCTCAAGAGAAAATAAGAACTGGAAAACTTAAATTGCAGAAAAAAATAAAGGATTCTTCATTTCTATAATAGGAAGACTATAGAGTCTAAATGTGATAAATCAAAATTTGGAATATATGTTGATAACTTAGACATGAAGAAAGGCTGCTAGGCATGGTGGCACACCCTGTAACCTCAGCACCAGGGAGGCTGAGGTAGGAGGATTGCCACAAGTTTGATGCCAGCCTAGGTTACACAGTAAGTTCAAGGCTAGCCTGGACTATATAGTAAGACCTTTTCTCAAAAAAAAAAATCATTAAAAACAGAAAGAAATGGAGAAAGGTAAACATATACACATGTATTATAGACAGCTAAGTTAGGTAGAAATATTCTAGGCAGTCACACAGGGCTGGGCCCTCAAGGGAGTCAGTGCAGAGGACGAGGACACATCACAACTGTAGCTGGAGGTGCATGTGTCAAAGGCCAGGCCTCAAGGTAAGACAGAATGCCCAGGCCTACATGCCTCCCCAGGGGATAAGCAATAAATTGAAGATCATACTTATTTGGTCCAATAAAGCCTAGATAGACATCAGTCACCCATCTGGGTGGTCAGGTCCTCCTGATACATCCCTTCATAAAAAGGTCTTTATTCTTTCCGTGTACACTTGCTGTGTGACCTGCTTCCCTACCGGATCAATATGAGCTATGCTTTTAACCTTATAGGTTGCTTGCAGTTTAACCCATGCTGTACCCACATTGTGACTTTGCTGTATAAATTACCCCTGACAAAGGGCCTCAGTGGCAGCCCACTAGAATCCCCTCCTGTCTCTCAGGAACTATCTCTCTCAAAAAATTTCCTACTTTTAACCTCCACTGTTCCTTAGAATTCATTCTTTGATTTTGGAGAACACAAACTTGGCACATCTGACATCTACCAGGCTGGGAATTACATTTTCTTCACCTGTATCACATGCATACACATTCATGAAAAGTTAAAATTTAAAGTAGCTAATTCAGGTATGAGGAAAGATAGGACAGGAAAATGGTTTTTATATCCCTTATAGTATTCGACTTTTCAAAACCATGTGTATGTTACTTGGATAAAATTATTTTTTAACAGGAAACTTCATAAATTTTAAATAATCCAAACAAGAATAAATTATGAATAACAAATATACTAAAGAATCTTTAAATTAAACTCTTCATAACCAATGCAAGAGGTGCAGTTTCTATCAGATCATGGTCCCTGGGTACAATTAAACCATGTACTGAACACTTTGTTAGGTGGTGCCTATTGGGGTGCACGACACATTTTATTTGTATTGTAAAGCATGGATTCCACCACAACTGTTCAGTATCTCATTCTTTTTTTTTTTTTTTTTTTTTTTTGCGGCACCGGGAATTGAACTCACAACCTTGCACTTGCCAGGCAGGTGCTTAGGCTACTGAGCTAGATCCCCGGCCCTCAGTATCTCATTCTTTAAAAATTCCTCAAATAGTAAAATCTAGTAAGAGTTCCTTGATGACATATAATACAAAATTGTTTCACCAAAAAAAAAAAAAAAAAAACCTGTAAAGAAATTAAGACTCAGTAAAAACAATTTACTACATTTTGGACCTTTAAGGCAGAACCAGGCTGGGCATGGTGATGCACACCTGGGATTCCAGCATTTGGGAGGCTGAAGCAGGACGATTGCTGAGTTCAACGCTGGCCTGGATTACATAAGCATTCAAGGCCAGCCTGCACTACACACTGAGACTCTGTCTTTAAAAAAAAAAAAAAAAAAAAGCACTTTAGGGCTGCAGATAGATGTCCAGTTTATGAAGCACCTGCACCAAGCACCTTTGAATTTAACAAAAAATTGCTAATCAAGAACTATACATATGAATTTTGCATTTTGATGAGTTATTTTCTAGCTACCCCTGAAAAAATTTAAGACTTTAATGAAAATACTTTAAACAAGATTCTAAACTTAGAACTTTCTTTGACATAGATAAGGATTTATAAGTGCAGTACAAATATACTGTGAGACAAAGTAATCATGCCAAGTTTCAAAATTACATAAATATTGCCATCAGAATTCTATTACCTGGATTCATATTCTCAAAAGTAACTGGAGAATATTTAGCTTTATATTCCAAATTACTGAAAATATTTATGATAATTCTAACAAAATTGTCATGTCCTAGAAAAATTTTAATTTTCAAGTGCTACGTTAACAAAAGTAAAAACATTCTTGTCAGGCATCAATGTCAGCTTCATCATAGTTTACAACTCACGCCACCAAACTCTTGGTTTTTTAATTTTAAATTGCTCTTAAAACTTATTTTGTGTTTTATAATGCTTTATTAAATCTATTATTTTTACAAAGGCAATGTTAGTGCTACAGAATTACAGTTATGCTTCAAGTATTTTCCCATAATAGGCTTGAATGACAAAGAAAACACTTACGTAATTTTATATCCTTGAAAATTATACAAACTTGACCTAGAATAGAAAACAATTCATATGGACTGCAAAGAGTAAGGTAAATTTAAGAAAATAAAAATGCAAATATGCATTTTACCACTCTCTTGAATTTATTAACCTAAAAGGTTTAATTTCCATTTTCCTGCATCAGCTTTATTTATAAAATGTCGTGCCCTATAAATACGCTGTTATTTTCTATAGTCAAGCACCCTCTTAACAAATCTTCTCATTAATATGTAAATTTAAAGTCAATCGGTCTTCTCCCTGACAGCCCCATGAATTCCTAGTGCACTGGATAATCGGCTTTGACTTGGCATCCACTATTTATCATCAAAGATGTCAGTTAGAAAAATTATGGAAAAGGCAGTGCAATTGATATGACTGCAATCTACTTTGTCAACACTTAATTGTTCCTCAAATCATACATTTACATATAAACAGCCTAAATACTGATCTATAATGATGCAAATAAACTAAATTAAAATTTCTTCTGCCCTGAAGTTTGTATATGATGTGTTTATTTGGGAACATACTGACAAAGGTATGCGCAATATCAGCTTATCTCAAGTATTTCTCCCAATTTCCAATTCCTCAAAAGCAATTTTTTTTTTTGCTCTCTTTCAAGTATGTTACCATAAACAAATGTTTTTCAAATTCAGTGGGAAGGGTGATTCTTCTCTTTGGAAAGCAAATTTAATTATATTTGTTAGCTAACTGCAATGACTGAGCACTAAAGACTGAGACCTCAAGTTAGTTTTAACAAGAACACAATAAGCAAGCACACAAAAAATTACCATGAAAAGCAGAAAATGTTTTAATTTAAACGTCACAATAGAATATAAAGGAAAAGCTGATGGCCTAGTCATCAGGTAACTGTTTCTGGCTCCACCTTTTATAAGCACCACCTTTTTTTATCTTAGGTTGATTGTTAAAATCTATGTTTCAGTTCCTTCATTTATAAAATAGCCCTAATAATTATGGCTACCCTAGAAAAATACAATGAAGACAAAAATAAAATAAAGTAATATACAAGAAAGTACAAAAAACTAAGTTGCTATCACAGTGCCATTTTCACATTCTCTCTCAGTATTAAAGAAATTGTTTGATGTCAATGAATTTGGTATGACACTTTTCTATTTTAAGTAAGTTTTAAATCAATGTACTAGTTTATTAACGTGATTTTTCCATATGGCCCCTGATTTACAATAAAATGATGTTCACATAACATTTATGTGAGTGACTTTTTATACCCAAGAAAGAATGCTAGATAAGGAGACATTTCTCTGCTGATTCCATGAAAGTGTTGGTGGCAAAAGGACAAAAAAGGATGACAGCCACTCAGCACTTACTCTCTGAAGTACTATTCCACTTTGTCTTTCTATTCTGTAATAATCTTAGCCAAGGGGATCTAGCTCAGTGGCCTAAGTGCCTGCCTGGCAAGCGAAGGTCGTGAGTTCAATCCCCGGTGCCGCAAAAAAAAAAAAAATCTTAGCCATAAGATGTCAGATGTAGACCACAT
>RJWT010028414.1:0-15222 GCA_004365215.1 Cuniculus paca | reverse complement strand
TCCTCCATTATATGATATGCAGGCTACCTGCCCCAGGGTGGGTCCTTTATATGCATGCCATCTCCTTGCCCTTTTTCTTGCATAAACTGAGGATGTTTACAAAGTGAGGACCCTGCCCTCTGCTGAATTGAGCTGGAACACTGTAACTCTGTTTTCTGAGGTGAGGGCATGAAAACAAGAGGTCCAGGTTTAATACGCTGTCTTTGAAAATCTTGCCCCCGATGACCTCATGAGGCTTTGGGGAGACATCCAGATACAAAACATAATATCCTTCCTGTTCTTTCACCTGTCCTCTGGAAACCCCTGATTTATAGCTGTCACTAAAGACAAGATTGCACTTTCTAGGGTTTGATATAAATAGAATTATTTAGTATGTGGTCTTTTCTGTCTGACTTCTTTCACACAGCATAGTTGAGATTCATTAATGTTGTAGCATGTTTCAATAGTTCAGTAGTTCATTTTATTGCTGAGTAATAATCCCATTGTATAGACACACCACATTTTTTCATCCATTCATCTGTTGATGGACATTTGAGTTGCTCCCAGTTTATGGCTATTATAAATAGTCATAAATTGCTATGATCATTCATGTACACATCTTTGTAGGGATATAGACTTTTATTTCCCTGGCACCACTTCTTAGAAGCAATATGGCTGGATTATATGATAGGTGTACATTTAACATTTTAAGAAATGGCCAGATTGTTTTCCAGAGTGGCTAATTTTTAAAATTTTTACCAGCAATGCATGACAGTTTCATTTGCTCTCTATTTTTACTATCACTCAATATTGTCACTATTTTTAATTTTATCCATTCTAATTGATATGCAGTGATATTTCTTCATTGTTTTGATTTGCATTTTCCTAACACCTAATGATGTTGAGTCTTTTCATGATGGACTAGTTTGCAACTGCTACTATAACTTTAGCACAAACTTGTTGACTTAAAGCAAGATGAATTTTATATTTTATGTTCTGAAAAGTCAGAAGTGCGAAACGAGTTTCATTGGAATAAAAATCAAGCTATTAGTAGGACTGTGTTCCATTTAGAAGTCCTTGGGAAAATCTATTTTTCTTCTGTTTTGATTTCCCACTTTCTGAAGGCCATATGCATTCCTTGGTACATTTGAAGCCAGCAACATTGCACCTTAAATTCTCTCTCTGATTCTAACCTCCTTTTTTCTGTTCCTTTGTTCTACTTCAATATATGTTTATGATTTTCTTGATACCATTTGGATAATCAAGGATAACTTCTTTAAGATCAGTTAATTAGCAATCTTAATTCCATCAACAACCTTAATTCTCCTTTTCCATGTAGCATAACACATTCATTGGTTCATGGATATCTTTGGCAGGTTGAGGGGCAACTCATTCTGTTTACTTACCCTTTGGTACAGTGACAATTCACTACATAAGTGTATATAGTGTGTATTCTCTCAACCAGTACCTTATTTTCAAAATCATTTAACTTATCTTTCACAGAGTAACAGTTTTTCATTTAAATGAAAGCCAAATTTTCCATTTTCCCCTTTCATGAATTATGCATTTAATGTCATGTCTAAGAACCTCTTGCCTAACCACAGGTCATAAATATTTTCTCTTATTTTAAAAAATATTTTAGTTTAACGTTTTAACCTTTAGAGCTATAACCTAATTTCAGTTCTTTTCCATAGTATATAAGGTTATATATAGGCTTATTTTTTCATATAATGCTCAATTCTTCCAGCACCATTAGTTGAAAAGATAACATTTTCTCTCCTGAATTAAATATATGTCAAAATTTCATTGGCCATTTCGTGTGTCTTATTTGTTGATTCTCCATTCTGGTCTATGCATTTATCTTTTCACTAACACCATATTGCCTTGGTTACTGTAGCTTTAAAACAAGTCTTAAAATCAGGTAGTGTGATTCCTAAAATTTTATTCCTCTCTTCAAACTAATTTTTGGCTATTCTGCTTCTTTTCCATTCCATACAAATTTTACAGTCTGCTTGCCCATATCTACAAAAACAATTGCTTCCAGAATTATGATTAGAATTATGTTAATTCTCCATATGAATTTGACAAGAAGAGTAATAATTGACTTTATGTCTCTCCATTTGTTTAGGTCTTTGATTTCTTTTATCAGTCCACATTATAGCATATAGATCCTATACATTTTAGTTAAATTTATGACCCTTGTATTTTTAAGCTACTGAAAATGACATTGTATTTTTTTATTTCAATTTCCTGTTGTATATTGCAAATTTAGAGAAACATAATTGATTTTTGTGTACTGGCTATCTTGCAAACTTGATAAACTCGCTAATTTTCTGAGAAATTTTTGTTAGGTTATTGGAATTTTCTACATAAATATGTTGCATACAAATAAAGATTTTTCCCCTTTCTTTCATATTATTAGCTGCTTGTTTCTTTTTCTGACCTTATTGTACTATCTCAGGCAACCAAATGAATAGTCAGTAGAAATGATGAGTGTGGTCATCCTTTATCCTATTCACAATTTTAAGAGGAAAGCATTTCATTTTTGACTATTGAGTATTGTGTTATATGTAGGTTTTTATAAATGCTCTCTATCAAATTAAGAAAGTTCCCTCCTTTTCCTAGTTTTTTGAGAATTATTATCATAAATGCACTGAACTTTATCCAATTTTCTTTCTGCTTCAATTGATATGATCATGTGGTTCTTCTTTAGTCTTTTATTGTGATGGATTACATTAATTGATTTTCAAGTGAAGAACCAACCTTCCATTCCTGGGGTAAACCCTTCTTGATCCTGGGGATAAACAGGCCCAAAGATAAGCACTACTTAGTCATGGCCATTCTTCATTGTCTTGGTTACTTTTTCCTCGTGCTGAGACAAACACCTGACACCCAAAATTAGGGAAGAAAAGGTTTATTTAGCTTACAATTTCTGTGGATTTCAGTCCATAATCAGCTGGCTCTAAGGCAAGGTGGCATGGCACTGGGGCAACACTTCAAGACAGCAGCCAGAGTAAAAGGGGGCAGCTGTTCATGGCGGCTGCAAGCGGCAAGAGCAAAAGGCACCAAAGAGGAAAATACGCCCCCATTCCGACCTTACATTGTATGTTGGCTCCACCCCTGGGTGGGTGCAGAACTCACACCGCCAATCCCAGCACTAGACAATGAGTCAACCACAAATGCTAGATTCAGCCACTTCCATAACTACATGAGGCTTGGGGGGGCCATCTATATACAAACCGTAACATTCATGTAGATTTGTCAGAATTTTTTTGAACACTTTTACATCTTTGTTCATAAGACAAAGATGTATTACCTGTAGTATTATTTTTTCTTTTCTTTTTTTCTTTTGGTACTATCTTTTGTTTGGTTTTTGTACCAGTATAATAATGATGGCATCACATAATGAGTTGGGAAATGATCCTTCACCTACTGTTTATTGGAAGACATTATATAGGTTTGAAATTATTTCTTTTTTAAATGCTTGGTAGTATTCACTAGTGAAATATTGTGGTCCTGAAATTTTCTTAATAGTACCTAACTTTTTAAACATATAAAATACAGTTAATAGTAGCTATTTTAATATCTATTCTGTGTTTTGATTAATTGGCTTCATTTCAGTCTGGGTTATATTTTTTGGTTTCTTTATGTGCCTGGTAAGTTTTGGCTGGATGCCACTCATTGAAAGTTTTACTTTGTTGGGTACTAGATATTTTTTGTATCCCTATAAATATTCTTGAGCTTTATTCTGGGAGCATTTGAACTCACTTTGGTCCTTTTAGGGTCTTAAAATTTGAAAGTTGCAATGAGATCCATGTTTTACATAGAGTTAACTGTGTCCTTTTACTGAGGCAAGGCCCTTCTAAATATTCAATATTCCATGAATCATAAAGTTTTCCAGTCTAGCTGGTGAGATAAGACACTAGTCTTAGCCCAGAATGACCACTATATACTCTTCCTTGTAATTCTTTATGTTTAGCCAGCCTAAAATTGTTTCCTCATGCTCTGGTATTGATCACTATGCTGCTGAATACTTAAAGAGGATCATCTCAGGTTTCTAGAGATATATATTTGTGTACAGCTTTTCCTCCTTTCTGGTACTTTGTCCCACAAATTCTAACTGCTTTGATTCCTTGGGCTCTAATCTTTGTCACTTCAATTCAGGGAATCTACCAATCTCCACCAGAGTTCTCATTTCCGTAGCTGCAGCCAGGAAACTCTCAGGACTATATTGCTCTCTAGGACAATATTGGGTTTATCTTATCTCCTGACTCTCAAGAATTGTTGTACTTCTTTGCCTGATATTCAGTATCTTAAAAACCATAGTTTTAGTCTATTTTTTCACTTTTTGGTTGTTACAAGCAGAATGTAAATGAAATTCGTGTTAGTACATCTAGACAAGAAGTCTTGGTGCTGGACTCTTAATTCACATTTGCAATGATATGGAGCTAAACAGCTTTGGATTCCTCTATGCAAATGTTGTTAAACATCTCTGATTCTTCATCTCCCCACAACCCCAACAATCATTTGACCAATCATTTGATCAATCATTTGTGCAATCATTTGAACAATCACTTGAACAATCATTTGGGGTTAAATGAGTATGCTCCACTCTGATTTTAGAATTTTCTTCCAAGCTGCTAACACGCATTTTTCCAGTTTGATGCTAGCAGTTTTAACGTTGGCACCAGTGCAGGCAAAGATAGCTGTAGCAAGATTGCTGCCTGTGTGAGAGAGACTTTAACACAGTAATAACTATAGGATTTATTCTGATTTTATGCATATACAAGTATGAAAAGTTGTTTTACTTAGAATAATCCTATTTGGACAACAGGGTTTTCAAACTAATTAGAGATGAAGATGAAGTAAAAGATGGCTCCCAAGTTGGACCTAGGCAACTTGAAGAATCAAAGTCCCCTTTTGGGATGGGCAGAGCATCTTGTTTGGCCTGTCTAGCATACATCCTCCATGATATAATTACTAACAAACTAGAGGAAAAAATCAAATGGCTCAAGTGTTCAGCTTTTCCTTATTTTGTTGGATATAGTTTAAGAGTAACAAAGTTAGCATGAATATTTAAAATATACCATTAAAATTTCTTCAATATTGGCAGATTTTTATTTATATGTAGCCAACTTTATTAACGATGACTCTTTCATTTAAAAAACAATAAAAATATTAATCCTATAGATTCAGAGGGAAGATTCCTTAAAATTGTGAAATTATCAACAGATCTAAAAATAAGATAAACTCAGATATCAGAATAGGACATCCTAAATTTTTGAAGTAGTTGCATTATCACCTTTCTCTGATATACCAGTAAGTTATACAGAGCAACACAAATGGCAAAATTTTAAAATTTAATATAAAATGTAGAAGGGTAGAGAATATGCACATTTATGTAGATTTTTACCAGAAAATCTTTTGGGTACAATCCTTCATGGTATTTTTCTTGAGAAAGGCCATTTGTAACTCATATGTGTGTATGACAGAATATATGATCCCAATAAAAAGCTTGTTTATTTAAGCAGGAGAGAGGTTGCCTATGTTTTGAAGCAGGCCTTTTAGAATTGTCAGTTAACAGCACAGAAGTATGTCCTGAAGACTGGCATCATGGTTCTGTCAACATAGCCGCAATAGATTAGGGCAAATGTATTTGGTCATAGAACAATGTACTTTTGTAAGAAGGGACACTCAAAGGATTGCACAGCATGGTGAGAGAGTATGCAGTCACCAGCCACACCAGCTGCATTCCTCCAGGAAAAGGCATGCTGCAAGACACCAGACTGTTCACACACTCAGGGTTCTCTAAAACACTTCTCTGTACACAGCACCATAGTAGATGCAAAGTAAAAGAACGCCCACCGGTCTCAAATCACTAAGAATTTATCAGAAAACGAGACAACCTTTTATAGATATACAACTTAGAGTTATTTTTTATCACTATGTGGACAATTAAATTTTTAATGTTTTCCTATTTTGCTTTTTATTAAGCAAAAAGCACAATTTCTTAAATGATGATCTGCAATATATCAGGTGATGCTAACAATTGATTTATGAGAAAAAGTTTCCCTGGATAAATATATTGTGTATGCCCTAGGTTAAACAGAGTCAGATGGGTTTCTTTGCTTCAGTGTTCCTAAGAAACTACTAATGTGTCTTGGGAGTTGCCATGCATAAGGTACAGCATATAGGATTTCCCTATGTGTCTTTCTTAGGCTCGTTTTTTCAAGGCATATCTTGTGAAGCTAATGGATTATGTGTCAGTAATCTTGAATTATTTATCCCTAATATAGAACACAACATTAAGAGACACTTAAAAATTATTTGTAGAATAAAGTAATGAATTTACTGACTTCCTAATGAACTGCCTGGAGTTCATGAGACCTTTCCATAATAAAAGAGTAAATTGTTTGATGCCAACCACTGAATTTGCACTAGCATGAATCATTCCACTCTTCCATTTGAATAGGCGAGTGCAGAAGGGCATCGGAAGGTATTCTGCTTTTGCCTGGTCTCCTTTCTCCACCCTACCTTTCTCCCCCAACAATCTTCTAGGTTCCTCCTCTTTCTTCTTCTGGTAGCATTACAAATCTTACCGCATCAGCCAAACGCCAGGGATAACAACTCAGCGTGTGGAATGTGAGTTCTCAACAAAGCAAGAGGGAGGCTGCCTGAGCTGCGTGTGGGTCAGAAGCCTGCTGCTGTGCATTGCATGGCCAAACAGAAAGCTTCCCTTTTACTTGCACTTTGTTTGACCCATGGATAAACAAAGCCTTTCTATTTATAGAAGCCCCATTGTTTTAACTGCTTTGAATTTCTTTTGCCAACTTAAAAATTCATGCCTTTGTGCAAGGCATTTAAGGCTCTGCGAGCCCAGTTTTAACATTTTTTGTGTGCCTTTTCTATATTCCCCTTATATTTTGTTATTATTATATACCATAAATTTTTAGATCTCTGAGATTCAGACTTTTCTTCAACAATGCATGACATTAAAAATGGCTTTAAGGTTAAAGTGTGAGTAGAATACTCAACATTGTAGAAAACTCAATAAATGTAATCATTTAATAGTAAGAATTAAGATGTATTGATTCTCCTTCAATCACCAGGTAATGTGCTAGGGGCCTTGAAGTCTTTACAAACAATGATAAAAAAAAAATTTCAGTTTCTATTCTTCAGAAATTTGGGATAGGGGAAGAAAATACAATTTACAGGTAACTACTATGTTCAAGTAATACATTTGTCTTCGTCACTTTCCATGTGGCTGAGACAAAATGCCTGAAACCCACAATTTAGAGCAGAAGGTTTATTTTGTCTTAGTTTTAAAAGTTTCGGTCCATAGTTGGCAGGTTCAAACACAAAGATGGCATGAAAGAAGGATGCCACAGAGGGCAACTGTTTATGTCATGGCAGCCAGGAAGCAAAGAACAAAGGAGAAGCCAAAAAGAGAGATGCGCCCTTCCAACACCCCCAGTGACCCACCTCTTCCCATCATACCCCACCTCCTGACAGCACATCTTCTAGGAACCCACCGGCACACCAGTGCACTGATGAGCACTCCCATGATCCAAGCATCTTCGAAACACATGAGACTTTGGAGGGACTGTTCAAATCCAAACAATAGCATCTCTTATCAATACCCATCTATGTCGATCCACAACCGTATTTTCAAGTTACATGTTACTTTCCTTGTTTTACGAACAAGAAAACTGAAGATCAGAGAAGTTAGGTGACATCTGAGACTCACATATTTAAACTAAATTCTCCCAGAAGACGAGATAGTAATGTTAAAATTCAGAGACATTGGGTAATTTGAGAGTTCTTTTATGTAAAGTAAACTGTTCCAATAACAGAATAATAATGTATAACATTGCAAAGATCTAGAAACTGAGACTCACAGAGGTTCTGTATATGCTAGTGAGTTTTTAAGAACTTGCATTTCTTGGGTGCCTTTCTGTCCATCTGACCTCGGATTCCTCATTGTATTTCTTAGAGGTTGCAGTTCTTCATCATGAAATCCTCTTTGTTTATGTCACAGGTTGAGGATGCAGAAGTAAATGGTATAATTTCGATGAAAGTGAAGCTGCAGTGCCATACAATATAAGATATTGTCACAAATGGAGTTCTGAATGACAGTCCTTGTGGTGTAATTGGGGTGTATGTAATCTACCTCTAATTTTCTTAAAACTATCCGCTTCTAATAAACTTAGGTTCAGTTAGTTTAAATATCACATGATTTCTCTTATATGAGAAACCCAAAATATAAATAAAGAGCAAAATAAAAGACAGAAAATAGGAAATAGGGAGATAGATCTTTTGCAAATGAGATGAGAAGGGAACTGAGAGATGGCGGAGGGACTAAAAAAAGGATTAAGATGTATATGCATATATGTATATAGGTATATGCACCAACTCCCCACAAGGACTGTAATCATTACGTACTGCAAACATGTACTAATAAAATTTAAAATTGGAAAAAAAAGATGTGTGATAAGACAATCTGTGATTCTGACAATTTTCTAAAAGAATGTTGGAAAAAAGAGGAGCTATGTGTGAAAAAATTATAATGCTATGTGGGTTACTCACAATATGTAGTATTAGATGCAGTGAGTATGAAGCATAGTCAAGAGCTAGAAGGCCGAATTTCTGTCCTCAGGGGTTTAAAGCATAAAAATAAATATATTTCCTTTCTTCCTATCTTTCCTCCTCATCCAAAATAATATGCCAGGGAGAAGTCCAAGTTCTGATGTAACAAATTCATCCTTTGAACATTAGAATTTATTTTTATGTTTTAATTCGATGCAAATGCTCTAATTCCAGGAAATTTGATGATATAAGACCATTTTAAAATCAAAAAGGAAAACTTGCCAATATATTTTTCAACATATCAAAATTCATGCTTTCTTACAAAGGCCAAATCTTCCTACATTAACTGATGCTGAGGGAGATAGAAATTTTAATTGGCTTTCCCATTTCAAACATTGGCTCTCCCATTTCAAACATGCACAAAAATAACTGTCAGTTTTTGAGGTACATTAAGTCACTACCTTTAAGTTGGAGGTAGTTAATAACTTTGTGTCAAATTATGTGCTTCTAAGGCTGCTTTGTTTCTTCCTAGTGGATGATACTGTGGTTGCCATTCCCTATGGAAGTAGACATATTCGTCTTGTCTTAAAAGGACCTGATCACTTGTGTGAGTAAACTCAGTTGTGTGGGGTTTTCTGGGGAGGGGCTTCGAAATTTTATCCATTATTATTTATTTTTGTTCTCAGAAGGGATTAAAGCACAAAAGTACAAATCTCTCCACTCTATCATAATATAGTATCCTGAGTGCTTCTGTTTATCTTTTGGGAACTTCTGTGGTAATTATCTCTAACCACAGTCATCCTGAAAAATACAAAATAGATGGTCCCAAAGGGTTGTTCATGGGTTAAGCATATGTTTATGCTTTTGTGAATATTATTTTTCATTGTCTCTTGTTACTCTCTAGTCTCTTTTTCTTGTCTTTTTTTCTTTTTCCTCCTTCCAACATTTCCTTCATCTCCTGCATTCTTTTTCTTTTACTTCCTAATCTCATATTCCATTAGTTAATCAATTCAGAGAAATATAGAACAACCTTAATAGTCATGGAATAATTAAGTATACTATGTATTAATCCAGGGCCCTCATATCTTGGAATTCAAGATTAGAAAGTACTAGGAACCCAAAGGTCAAATGGTAGCTTGGGTCCTGTATGAGGAATGATCTTCTGTAATGACAAAGCAGCAATACACAGTCATGTTATTTTTATTACCATTTTGTACTGCTTAGATATAAACCTGTAAATTCTAATGAGAAAATTGTAGGATATAAACAGAGATGGGTGTATTCTAGCAATTCTATGAAAGGTTCACTGAAAGGCTCTAGTTCAGCTGCTCCCTTGAGCATTTCTGATCTCCTCCAGTCTGATTGTCCCTGTATTCCCACAAGGCCATCTATCATCTTTTCTCCTCCTCTCCCGCTCACATGACTATGAAACTGATTTAGGTAGCAGAATTTGTTTTTTGGCAATTAGTTTATAAGTGAAATCATGCTAGAAAGATAAACAAGGGGAAGGCAAATCAGAACATGTGAAAACGTAGCTTTTATAAAAATAAAAATAAATATATTTCATTACAGAAGTGGCATGTGAAGAGTCATGTGAAATAAAAGAATAAATAGGGTACAGTTTAAACAAAACCAAAACTCACTGATAAGTCACCTTATTTGGACCCAAATTCTTTTTGAATTCTGAAGGACCCCATAAAATATGTATTGATTTGTCAAAAGACAATGTTTGAGTGCGTAGCACTACCACGTAAATGATTTGCTTTTTTCCCTTGAAATTTGCACAATGCTGACTGTTGGTGAAACAAGTCTACTCAAAAACAGTATTTTTGTGAGCACTGACAGACACTGAAATAAGATATTCATGCCAAGACCATCACC
Source organism: Cuniculus paca (assembly GCA_004365215.1). Classification (NCBI taxonomy): domain Eukaryota; kingdom Metazoa; phylum Chordata; class Mammalia; order Rodentia; family Cuniculidae; genus Cuniculus; species Cuniculus paca. The sequence goes on along the minus strand of RJWT010028414.1, from coordinate 4,776 downwards.
AAATCAGAAGATGTAAAAGAAAAGTTTATTTTCATAAGTATATTAGTCTCCCATAGCTGCTAATCATGTGATCACTAAGACACTGAACCAAACCTTGTTTGGTTTAATTGTCCCAACAGCTTGATGGGTAGAGCAACAAATGGTAATTGTAAATGATGAAAAGTGATATGAAGTCTCTTTTTTTTCACTCTGTCAATGAGCTGTGTGTAACATATATGTAGCTAGAAATTTTTTGTTTGTTTTGTTTTTTTGTGTGTTTGGCATATAATTCAGCAAAACAAATGTCAGAGTAAATAATGCCCTATTTCTGTTGTAGCTCTTTTGCTTTTCATTCCCAGAAGTTGGTTCAGCACAAGACTGACTAAATATTTGGGCCAAATCAGAGCCAGACTAGGCAATCTGATTGAGACAGCTCATCTTTAATTAGAACTACCTTGAGAAAGACAGTCAGGAGGATTCTGGATAAAATTTAATCAGATGCTCAGATCCAAGCCTAGACCCCCAGAATTTTTCAAAGACTAAGTTAATTCATGCCCTGGAAATATTTCTGCAACTGCATGCAAGGCAGCTTGAGAAGTGAAAACTGGTTGATGGGGGCTTAGCACTGTTGCTTTCACCTATTTACAATAACTGATTTCCGCCCCCTCCAGTGTTCCCTCAATGTGCTCTGTGTTCTCCTGTAGGGTCCTCTCTGGCCAGAGAGGTCATAAAGCCTGACATGCTTACAAGCATGGTTCTAGAAGATTCATCTGAGAGTCTGTGCATTTTATTGAACACCAACATTTCCCACCTGTTAGTATTCCTTATGGTATAGAACTCAAAGTAAAACACCTCTAAAGAAATACAGTACAAATGCCTTGATACTTTTTTACCACTAGAGACCTTAATATTGTTGTTGACCCAAACACTAATCTATAAAATATCTGAGTCAAGCTATTCTGATTGTAGCTGGAGTAAGAAATTCAGAACCATACACAAGCACTTGATCTTTCTTCTCAAGAATTACTACCCAAACCTAGGGTCTCAGTCCATCCATCTTTCTTCATACAGTAGACAGTTATTCTAAATCATATGAAAACTCAGTGTTCTCTGGCATATATGTCATAGGCACCACCATCTCCAACATACTCTGACTTCCTACGACAAAAGATGCTTCATAGACAATGTCAGTGGCCAAATTCAGATTTAATGCTCCTGCAATCAAATTCTTCTTTCTGTCTTAAGCACTTATGAAACATCACATATATGCATAACATTGAAGTATCAAAATTATATTAAAAAGAAGCATTAAAAATGGTTGCCCTTGTCCATAAGCCAATAGTTTTTTCTTTTTTGAGCGATAGCATATATGTAGTAAGCAAAAAGTGTTTTTTAAAAAAGTTAATACATGAATATAGAGTCTCACAGTTACCGAGGCAGCTCAGAAATTCACTGGATCTCATAAAGCAACAAAAGAAAACTGAAAAGTATCCTGGGCTGATGGCCATCAAGATGGAAATCCAGATACTATGTGTGGAAAATGATTTAGCCAAAAGAATAGTGTTGTAGTAAAGTGGGGCACCCAAATGAGTTCTTCTGGGAAGTCAGAGACTATGGATGGGACTCTTTGAATGCTTTAGCTGATGAGTTTTAAAATAATTTCATTTGTACCATAAACTCCACCAATGCCTATAAATTTTCTTTATATCACAATATCAAATTTGTCAACCATATAAAGAATGATGCTTCTTCTTTACACACCTCTTTACTTTGTTTCATGAACAGTACTTGCATGTGATCTATGGTAGCCCTGGGAACATCTTTCTCTCCTCTTTATATTTTTGAATATATAGATCTGGAAACCAAAACCCTCCAGGGGGGTAAAGGTGAAAACAGTCTCAGCTCTACGGGCACCTTTCTTGTGGATAATTCTAGTGTGGATTTCCAGAAATTTCCAGACAAAGAGATATTGAGAATGACTGGACCACTGACAGCAGATTTTATTATCAAGGTGAGCTCATTTAAGTATCTTATACTCAAGCTACATTAAAATGATGGCACTTACAATCTCCCAAGGAGAGAGAGACTAGTTTTGGCATGTTTTAGTTAGCTTTTTGTCATTGTGATGAAGATACTCAACATAAATAACTTAAAGCAGGAAAGATTTTGGCTCATGGTCTCAGAGATTCCAGCTCAAGGTCAGGAAGCTCTGTTGCTTGAACCCTGTGGCAAGCCAGAAGCATGGTGGAAGAGCATGGCTCAGCAAAGCTGGTTACCTCATGACAACCAAGAAACTGAGAAAAATGGGAAGGCCTTCTAAGAAGGGACAAAGACAAGACTTAGGCCCCAAGGTCATGCCTCCATGACCTGGTCTGTTCAACGAGGCTCCACACCCTCAATTTTTATTGACTCCCTGTGATGCCACTGAATGATATTATTAATGGACTAACCTGATGATCAAATTAAAGCCCTCATGATCCAATCACCTTCCAAAAGTCTCACTTCTGAGTGCATGAGACTTTGGGGAACATTTTAGATCTAAATCATATAGCATATATTTGGTAAACCTGTTCATTAGCCAGGAAATGTTTAATTCAAGGTTGCTGAACTAACTACATCTTGAACTTCATCAGAACATAGGCTATAAATACACGTACACACAGTGGGGAGATATGTATATATAAACTCCACCTAAAAAGCCAATGTGTTATTATGATACAGTTCAATTGTGATACAGTCATTGACTTATATAGGGTACACCCTGTAAAAGAGAAACACAAACTGATAGTCCATAGACTTCATCAACTAATACATTTTTAATGGCAAGTTCTATTTTGTCTTTTATTGGCAACAAAACTAACTTGTTTCCTTCTATCAGAGCTTCCCTACTCTTTGAGGTAATATAAAACACATTGCTGGAAGCAACCAGCACATTCTATTGGAAAAATGCACACACTGGGAGAACATTTGGGAATCACAATAAAATAAAACATATTTTTTTTTCCTTCAGTAGGTCAGGAAGACCTGAAGGATTTCAGCTGTAAAGCTGTAAAACTTGTAATGTGTCCAAAACTCCATAAATTTTTTTCAACATGGGATTTGGAGCCAGAGGACATTTGATTTAAGCTAAGACTAGATGACCCCATGGCAGCTGGAAGTAAGAATGCATATAGGAAAATATGATAGACAGTGAGATTGGATGGAAGAAGTGTTCCAGAATACTGTCTTCTGTTTGCATCTGGTTGGTAGCACTCTTCAATCCAGTCCAGATGCCAACCACATAAACAAAAACAAGAAGCTACAAACTATTAAAGATAGCTTGATAGAAATGATTCTGTGGGTAAATGCATAATTTCCATTAAGGAAGCGAATCCAGTAAAGAAGTGAAATACATTGTTTGAATACTGTTGAGAAGACCATGTATACTGTAATAATTTATCTAATGGCCCTGCAAGAATTGATCCCCATACTGCAAATACAAAGTTGAAATAATGTTATGCATCTTTGAATAGTTCATAGTATTGTCAGGTGAATTTTATCTATCCAGTTGCCTTGTACATCACCACTACAGGATGTCCTGTAGCCATAATGAGGTCAGCATATTTAAAATTGAACTTGTCTAGCTCCAGAAATCTATCTTATCTTCTTTTTTCCTTATCTTGTAGATAAGAAGTGCACTAGTTACCCAGACAATCAGAAACCTTTCATTAACCCTTATTTCCCCTTCTCTTGTATGTCTCCAGTCAAACAGACTCAGTTCTACCTCCATGCCACACCTATCTTAGTTTAGGTCTTTTCAGTTTCTCACCTGAGCTAATACCGTGGATTCTGAATTAGTTTTCCAGTGTTTGATTCATCTATGTTGCCTTCAAAAAGAGTTCTAAAACCATAAATCCCCTTTTCATAATTCTTCATAGACCCTAACCTCTACTCATAGCTTTGCAGTTAAAGTGAAAATCCATAGCAGAGCATGTTACTTTTAATAATCTGGATTCTGTCTACCTTTCCAGCCTGTCCTTTGACTTTGCCCCTTCTGTTCCAGCTGAATGATTCACAGGTCCCCTCATCCCTTCTTTCTCCACACTCATTGCCTTTGCAAAATGCAGTTCTCTCTACCTGGATTGCTCTTCCCTTTTCCTCTTGTACTCTCTTTACTAATTACAATTTGTTCTTCAGGATTTCTTCCTTCCAGAAGCATTCTGTAAATTCAGCCCAAATTTCTGTTTTTGTTGCATGTTCCTCTTCTGTGTTTCTGAAGGGAAGAAACCATGTTGTGTGTGTCTTCACATCTCTGTAAGTAGAAACCTTGCAGTATTAAGAAGTGCTGGGTGAATAGAGAACATTTCCCATCCAGCAGTTGTTTAAGATGAGCAGATGCTGGTATCTCGGTTTTACCCACCAAGTAAGTGATTTGAGTAAGTTCATTCACTTGGTCAGCCATGACTAGAAATCACATTTCTTCCAACCCAGAACTCTTTTCAGTATTCTGTGTGACTTATAAGAATATATTATTTTCTTCTAAGATTTTGTTAGAAAATATCAGGAATTAAATAAATATGAAGTTATTATGAAATTATGTGAAATTTAAAATGAATTCACACAAACTTGAAGATGATCCAGATTATTTAAGAAGATACATAAAAATAAAGGTGAAATTACCTTTTTTCAGTGATTCCAAACAATTTTTTCTAAGAAAATAAGACTGCCATTTAATTATTTATTACTTTCTATGATTTAGTTGTTTAAAATTGTTCATATAGTATGTAATTCAACTTTTAACATCATTAAAAATATAGT
>RJWT010028413.1:0-15239 GCA_004365215.1 Cuniculus paca | reverse complement strand
TAGTCAAGTTGGGGCTTCTCACCTGTACTCCCCAAGTTCATAGTACCACCACTCTCCTGGACAAATGTGAACCCTAGGAAATCTCCTGGGAGAGGGACAGAGGTGAAGGCTTCACCTAGTGTTTTATTTGCCAGAGGCACTGCGCTCAGCCCCAGGGATATAGGAGAGCGAACATTGCCCTGCCACACAGATAGGAGTTCTGAGCTTCGCAGCTGGGGAGACAGCTAGGCAGTGTGTTCCCATTTCCCAGGGCAGACGCCCAGGAAGTGAGCACAGGAGTGCAGGGCAGGGGCTGTCACTGTGTGATGACTCCTATCTTTCCCTGCTTCCCACAGGTACAAAGCCCCTGAACAGCCTCCTGGCTCTGGCACTGACCTGCATCCTGGCACTGGCTGGAGGAGCTTTCATTGTCCTCATCAGGTGAGACCATCTTGGCCTGAGCCATCTCTGGCTGTCCTTGTCCCCCCATAGGGCATCCATGTGCAACCTGCAGGGGCTTTCCCTGTCTCCATCCTCTAGGATCTCAGGACCCCAGTGTTCCTTTCCACCTACAGTCAGGCCTATTGAGGCCCCAGCTGAGGTCTGTTTGAGACCCCAGGAAGAGGGCTGTGACCTGAGAGGAGACTCTGATCCCTGAGCTTCAGGCTCTCATCTGTAAAATTAGCCAGGATCATCCCCAAGGGTCCTTCAGCTATAAAAGCAAATTCTCCCTGGTGTCCCAGTTGCTGTGCTCCTGAATCCAGATGGTCTCTGAGCCTCAACCACACCTGGAAAGGGACAGCCTTTCATTCCCAGCTCACCCCCAAGCTCTGGCTATCCCACGGGACCTCCAGGCACCTTGGAAACCCAGCAGCCACATCAAGCCCTCAGCAATTCCAGGCCTGAGCCCAAGGCCAAAGGGTTCTGAGAAGACAGTGCTCAGTGCCCTTAGTTGAGACTGGTGGGACATGGAAACGGAAACAAGGAGAGAACAGAGGAGGACCATGAGTCAGAGGCAGATCCAAGGGCCAGACTAAGGTGGGGGTGACCTTTGTAGCACCCCTACTGACCTCTACCTCTCATCTCCAGACTGGGCATCCAGCAGCTGCAGCTGGTGTGGGACCCCCACCGGATCCTGCTGACAGCCCAGGAGCTCACCTTCCTCCACAGGCCCCCAAGCCAATGGGTAGGTGGGTGAGGTAGGGCTGGGCTGGTGGGCAGGCAGCTGATCTTGGCAGGATCTGGGCTCCTGACCATTCCTGCCCTCTCCAGTGGCCAAACGTGGACAGTGCAAGTGAATCGAGAAGCATGGCTGATGGTGGGAGCCTGAGGTCGGTGGCCCAGATGTCAGCAAGGAGTCTGCCAGCCCCCCAGGAGGCCACCAACATGGCCTTGTACCAGGTGAGGTCTTCTGCCACCAAGGAGGCCTGGGGAGCTGTATCTGTTTGGAGAATGTTTGGCCCATTTCTGTCATAATATAGAAAACTGTCCTGAATAGGAGTAATGATTCTCCCAAGTCCCCTGGCAAGTCAGCATCAGGGGTACAACTGGGAAACAGGACTCCCAGCTCCCAGCCAAGCATGGCTCATGATTCCTGATACCTTGGCCCTAGGCACTGCTTAAGTCACTGTTTTAGTCAATGTTCTCATCACTGAGACACAAAACCTGGCACCCACAACTTAGAGAAGTTTAACTTGGCTCACGGTTTGTGGGAATTCAGTCCATGGTCTATTGGCTCCAAGGCAGAAATGGCAAGGTGGAAGGGAATGGCAGAGGAAAGTTGTTCACCCCATGATATTCAGAAAGCAGAGAGAGGAAAAGAGGAGGGAGATACACCCTCCAAAGGATCACCCCTAGTGACACTTCCTTCAACCAGGTCTTACCTCTTAACAGCACAGTTAGCTGTGAACTTATCACTGGATCAATTCACTGATGAGTATGGTGTCCTCATGATCCAATCACCTTCCAAAAGCACTACCTCAGAACACATCAGACACTTAGGAAACATTCGAGATCTAAACCATAACAGCCATACAATGTGAGATTCCTGGTCCCCAAGGCCCTGATAGCAGCACCCAGCCCTGTACAGACCCTAGGCAGAGGATGGACCATCAGCTGACAGGGAGACTAGAAAGTTAAATGTTAAACCAACAAGGCTATAAGGTTGCCAGAGCCACTGCAATTTCTCGAGTGCTGTCATTCTCAAGTTCATCAACTCAATGATGCTACAGTGTTCATATTCCTTGACTCCCTCAGTTAATGAGCCAACTGCTTTCATGGAGAGCAACTTGAGACTCTCACTGCTTCTTTTCTACCTTGTCCCCTAGAGAATTCCATCTTTTCCCTTTTCTGAAGAAAGAAGGCTTTAGTGATGTGCAAAGTAGGTGTTGTCACATGCCAAGGAGGTGCATCCACCCAGGGAAAGGGGAGAGAGGTCTGAGGCTGCAGCTAGCACTGTGCCAGCCCAACACAAGGACAGAGCCCCAGGTTTAAGGACACCTCCTCTCCCACCCTCCCTTGCTCCTTTCCTGGGTCAAAGAGAAACCCTTCACAGGGTTTGGGGCATCAAGGTTGTCTGAAGCCTGCAGCGTCAAGCTGATCTCAAGGCCAAGAATTAACATGCTTCATAGCCACCATCTCATTAGCCCTGGAGATGCAGGGTTATCTCCTGTACTTTACAGGTTTAGAACCTGAGGTTCAGAGAACTGAAGTCCCCTGACCCAGGTCACAGAGCTAAAAGGTGACTTGGGTCTGTCAGTCAAGCCCAGGGGCTTGGCACTGCCTGGGCCCCAGTAAAAGTCTAACTATGGTCCTTGTTGACCAGGCTCTATCTAGCACACAACACAGAAGGGCACTTTCCTGGGGGAGAAGCTGGGGCTAAGCAAGGTAGAGGGATCTCCCGAACCTGGGGACAGCAACAGTTGGACCATTCTTCTTCCTTGAACAGGGAGACTGTGTTTGGCTGAAGAAATGCGAAGCAGGCACAGCTCCTGAGCTGCACCCCAGCTGCCTCAGCCTCCTGAGGAAGGTAGGGCTGTTCGGGCAAGGTGGGCAGGGGAGGATCTGCTCAGAGCAGTCTGTGGGGATTGACCCCCACTCAGTGTGGAAGCGTCCAGCCTCAGAAAGTCCTGCTTGCCAGCACGATCTCTGCCCATAGCCAGCAACTCAACTGCAGTTAGACACCATTACAGTCACCCTTGCCCACACGTACATCCTAAGGTCACATTACCATGCTAGTATGGTCCTCATAACCACCGGGTACACAGACCCCTCCAGTAGCGCCATCATGTGGTATCTCAACACGCTGAGGGACGCAGTGCTGCACCCTTCCTCCATCTGCCCGTCCAGGCATTCATCTGCTATTTTTGAGTACTCTCATGTGCCAGGCTGTGTTCTGGGCTTTGAAAAAGAGAGGTTCTTTCCTTGGGGCAGCTTCTGATCACTTGTCATCACTAACCACATAAGTACCTTTGCCCTGAGATTGTCCCCACCGTGAGAGGCACTGTGGGAGGAGGACAGAACACAGATCTCAGATAAGATCCTGTCTCCAAGGAACATGAGCTTCCCTGGGAAACAGAGCCAATGGTGTCTAGCTGCAGGGGAACTGGGAGGGGTGCAGCGACATACAAAATAACCCAGAACTGTTCCTGGCAAGCGGTGTGCCTTCAACTAATGATGATTTTATTGGCTCCTTACTTTTGCTATTTTTTATTACTATTTCCAACATCATCACTCTGAAATAGTTTGGAGAGATTAAGTAACTGGAAGTAAAGTTAGATATTTCCCAGTGGTCATCTTGCAACCAGTGTGAGGAGATCTCTGTCTCTGTCTGTCTCTGTCTCTCAATCTCTATCTCCATCTCTATCTCTCTGTCTGTCTCTCTGTCTCTCTCTCTGTCTCTCTCTCTCTCGTCTCTCCCTGTCTCTATCCTGATGCTGAGAGAGTGTCGAGCTATATCCCAGCCTCTTAAATTTTTAATTTTGAGGCCAATTTTCACTAAGTTTCCCAGGGAAGCCTCAAACTAGCAATCCTGCCACCTCTGCCTCCTGAGCAGCTGGGATCACAGGCATATATGTGGTAGCTACAATCTGGAAATTTCTTTGATTAGCCAGAAAGCTTCTCAGCACCTTTACTATGCTGTCCTATCCAACACTGTGTAACAGCTCGCCCCAAAAGGTAGTGGCTTAAAGCAATAACCAGGGCTCAACTGGGCAATTCTATTTTGCTTTGCCTTGGTGGGAGGATGGCTCAGTAGTGCTCAGCTAATAGATGGGCAGTCAGAGGTTAGTAAACTGAAACACGGGCAAACCAGGCATGCTGTCTGCTTTGATAAATGAGGTTTTTTTTAAAGAGGCATAAAAGATTTGTTAGAATTTTTAAAGTACCCACTTAAAGAAATAGAGTACAGGCCCTCAAGGGAGAGGTATATTATGGTTGGGAGCTGGAAATATTTATGTTTTTGGCAGTGGAAATCTGTGGAATTTGAGAATCCATAAATGAAATTTTATTGGAATAAAGTCATGATCTCCTTTATGTGTCGTCTGTCGCTGCTTTCATACTATGATGGCAGAAATGAATGGTTAGGCAGAGACCCGCAAAACCTGAAATATCTACTCTCTGAACCTTTCCAGAACAATTTGCTCATGCTCAGTCCAGAGGCCCTAAAATGGCTTCATTCATGCTCAATGCGTTGGCCAGAAAGTTGGAAGGCTGGGCTCTGCTGGATTCATCTTCCCTCTTTCTGTAATCTCAGGGCTTCCCTGCGCAGCCTCTCTAGGGCGGTAACTCAGCGTAGAAGACTTCTGACCTAGGGTCTTAGGGCACCAAAAGAAAGGGTAACAAGGGACAGCAAATGAAAGTTGCCGGTCCCGCATGTAGAAGCATACGAGACAATTTGCACTGTATTCGGCTGTGTCTCTGTCTCTCTGTCTGTCTCTCTGTCTGTCTCTGTCTCTGTCTCTGTCTCTCTCTTCTGTGATTTGTGATGCTGGGCTTGAACCCAGGGCAAACCAGGCATGCTGGGCAAGTGTTACACCACTCAGTCATATCTCCAACCCTGAGTGTGAACTTTCTAATTTTCTGGGCAACTCTCAGGGACACGGCTACCTGTTTATACCAGAACCCTTTGCTCTTCTTCCTCCTCCTGCAATATCTTAGGGAGAACTGATGGTTTGTATGTCAATGTTGTCACTTATTTTAAAAAGAGAGCCTAAATCTCCACTCTGTGGAGTGACAGTAGCTTACTCATTTATTTATCCATGGTGTCTCCACTCGCTTGTTCTTTCACTTGTCTACCCATCCATCTACCATCCACCAACTACACATCCACCTTCCATCCATTCACCATCCATCCATCCATTCACCCATCCATCTGTCTATCCATCAATCCAACCAACAAATCATCATTTTTAATGCTTCTCTGTGCTCACTGTTGTGCTTGGTGCTAAGTACAGGGGACTCCATGTAGACTGTACCTGGTCCAGCCTTCACAGGGCCCCCTGATGGCTGGTAAGGTACCTATTGCCTCAGCAGATGAGAGAGATGCATCATGAGAATGTTACCACCTGCTTTGGTTTTTTCGTGGCCCCTGGGGTCAGTGCTGTAGTGCTGGAGTACTGCACCCGGGGCAGCCTGGAGGACCTGCTGCAGAACGAGGCCCTGCGGCTAGACTGGACCTTCAAGGCCTCCCTACTTCTGGATTTGATTCAAGTGAGGAACCTTCCCTGGAGGTGTGGGGGCATTGGGAGGGCAGGGAGATAAAACATGCTCAGGTGTCCCATACCTGGACACTTTCAGCTTTGTCTAACTGAGAATTTGGAAGAGTAGCGCAAGGGGAGGTAAGGCAGGAAGGCCTTCTGGGGTCCATGGAAGGTCTGAGGTCCTTCTCATGCATCATAGATCCGTGGGTCCCCATTATGTTCACCCCAGGGCATGCGGTATCTGCACCATCGACACTTCCCCCACGGCCGCCTCAAGTCCCGGAACTGTGTGGTAGATGGCCGCTTCATGCTCAAGGTCACTGACTACGGCTATGCTGAGCTCTTGCATGCCCAGCAGTCGCCTGGACCCCAGCCATCCCCAGAAGGTCAGCTCCAGATCGGTCAGGGGCCTGCCAGTAGGTTCTGAGACTTTCGCCTAAACCAGGGTCTTGAGAAGCAGGGGAGGGGGAGATGTCCTGCCGTCCGTCACTTACCATGGTATGACACTGAGTCAATGACTACTACTCTAGAGGAGCCTCAGGCTCTTTGTGTGTGACCCCAGAGAATAGAAGCACCTATGTCCTCCCAGAGGATAAGGAAAGGCAATGACATCACAGCTGTGAAGTGCTGGCCTGCCTGGCCCAGCCTGCTGCAATGAGTGACACGTGACCCTGCCCTGTGATTGCAGAGCTGCTGTGGACGGCTCCTGAGCTTCTTCGGGGGCCCCAGGAGCCCCGGCGGGGCACCCTCCAAGGGGATGTCTTCAGCATGGCCATCATCTTTCAGGAGGTGCTGACTCAAAGCCCGCCCTACTCATCCTTGGGGCTTTCAGCAGAAGGTACAGTGTCCGCCTCCTCCTCTCTGGCCTGTCCCTGGCTGCAGTCTCCAAATAGTTAGGGAGCTCTGTGACAATCAGGAAATCCAGGCCTGAAAACCATTACATGGGCATTTCAAGTTTGACTATGGGGATTGGGCTTCCTTGATTTAAGCCAGGCAAACCTTCAGCTACTCTGCCAAAGTGGCAACTGACCAGCTCCAGCAGCTAAAGGCATTAATTTTCGTTGCCAACTCTAGGCCCTTCCTTTCTCACCCAATGCCACTGCCTCATGTACAGGTACTCACGCCCTAATGCACCTCCTCCCCTCCAAGTCCAGCACAGATTATGTCTGTGCCAGTGCTAAGCCTGTGGCTGGTGTGGCCAGGCTGCTCAGTGTTTGGAGGCTTAGTGACCTGCCTAGAAGGACTCTTTCCAGGGCCTCTCTGTCCCCATGCATACTTACAGGATCATCTCTCCCTGTTCCCCATAATCACCTGGCATGTAGACATTTTCTCTCTTCCAGCCCCAGGTCCAGCACCTAACTTCCAAAATGCTCCCTCCTTTCTGTGTTTGTGATCTCTGTCAGGGCTCCCTAGAAGCCAGTATTGTACCAAAAAAGAGAAAGAAAAAGCCTGGAGTCTTATATACTACTCAACTATTAGACTTTTAACATCTGCTGACTATAAAAATAATAAAAAATTTGCCCTGAAAGCAATGACCCCTTGACATGGATTTGCATCTTATTCATCACAACACCACCTGTATGCATTTGTACAACAGTAGTGAGTGTGTGTGTGCACATGTGCACGCATGTGTGGAGTTATTGGCTCCATGTGCACACCTTCCTGTGCTCCAAGGTCTGTTTTTAACTGCCCCTATGCGGGTGCCTCCTTCACCTGCAAAATGGGACAGTCACCGCTGTGCCACCACCAAGGGGCCCAACGAAGGCCCGAGAAAAATTTCTCTTTCTGGGTCCAGAGGCTCTCACCTCTGGATCCCAGCCCTCCTCAGAGAAAGTTAATCTGCTGTGCCTCATAAGAACTCAAGAGTTCTGTAGTATTGTGTGCCCATTTTATAGTGGGAAAATCGAGGCTCTGAAAGCTGATACAATATGTACAGAATGTAAATGAATGACTAGAAGTCTCATGCTGACCCACTGGCAACTGAGCAGGGGCATTGGGGGAGAACCTGCCAGGTACCATCACCTCGTATCTGACACCTCCTTCTTCAGAACCCTTCTTGAGAAGGTCATTTACTGAGCTCACTTCACAGATTGGAAGACTGAGGCTGAAAAAGTCATGGCTTTCTCCACCCTCTCATAAAGAAGTGGTAGCAGATTCAGACTCAAATCCAGTTCTCCCAGTTCCTGGTCTGAGACCAGCACCCTGAGCAGATACAAGAAAGCACCAAGGCTCTATCCACGGGCCAGTCACACCCTGGGACCAGAAAAGGGGGTGGGAAGCATACTGGTGACCTGACCCACACGCCCCCTAAGATCTACCCTCCAATGAGCCCATGGCCCACACAATGTTTGTTGCAGAAATCATCAGGAAGGTGGCATACCCCCCTCCCCTCTGCCGGCCGCTGGTGTCCCCTGACCACGGGCCACACATGTGCATCCAGCTGATGAAGCAATGCTGGGAAGAAGCTCCTGATGACAGACCAAGCCTGGACCAGATCTACACCCAGGTCAGAGCTCTGAGAAGAGGCGGGTGCCTATCCATGGTCCTCACTTAGCCTAGCAAGAGCCCACCATGGGCCTGGGGCCTGGAGATGCCACACAGTTAGGGATGCAAGGCCAGCATCATCATCCCTGAGTACACCCTCTAAGGAGAGCCTCCTAGGAATGTCCAGGTTCCCAGGATGTTTGTCAGGCCCTCTTGGGTGCCCTCCCCTGGCTAAGTGTCTCGCTTCTGTTGTCTAGACTCACGGCAGCCCTCCAAAAAAAAACATGTCATTATCATGGCTTTGCAGAGCAGATACGAGGCACAGGTCAGTGAGGGCACTTGGCCAAGGTATCTAAGTGAGCCTTAGGTGTCTCTGTCTGTCTGTAGAACTACACACGGAGCCTCACTCTGGACTGGGCCTCCTGGCACTTGCTCACAGAGGCCCTTTGTGGCCTGGGAGACTGCAGTTTCCTGAGTCAGGGAAGGAAAGATGAGGGACCCTAGAGTCCCCCAGTTGACTTTGGGACTTCAGTGAGAGGGGCAGGGCAAACCTGAAACAGTCCTTAGGCACAGTAGAGTATGTGGGCCTGACTGAGCCAGCTAAGCCACCCAGGGCCAAGCTATCAAGCCTGGGTGACACCTTTACCTTCCCTTTCTGCCCTCCATGACCCAGCACCAATGGCAAATTGCCAAAGTAAGATTCACAAGCAAGTGGGGTGTCCTCACGGGGGACCAGAGGAAGCATGCAGACATGAGAGCCCACGGGTCCTCTGAAAGTTGCTCATGATCCTTCCCCCACTGTGTCCTAGCATCAGGGGTCAGAGGTGGCCCATTTCACAGATGGGAGTCTGGCCTCAGAGTAAATGAGCTCGAAGTGGTCACTGTGAGGATAGGTGGCCAAGCTAAAATGAACCACTAGCTCCTAAAGTGGGGCCCAGAGTCTCCCCAAGAAAGTCAAAGATTGCTGTGGCCCACGAGGCAGGAGTGGAGGCCCTGGCTCTGAGTGAGGGATGGCTGTGGGAAAGACCCCTGTCCAAGGCTCATGGCAAAGAAGGCTGAGGATCCATATATGGTGTTCAAAATGGGAAAGGGGACTGTATCCCACTGTGGGGAGGCTGAGAGTGGGAGAGGCTGGGTTTACCCCTGTACCACTACCTACCGTCTCACCTTGGGTGAGCTTTTAAAGGCTCTGTTCAGCCTCAGCCTCTTTACATGCTGCCTGGGAAGATAACTGGCTTTGGCGAAGTGTAGCCATCAAACCAGATAACCAGTCTTCAAAGAAGTAACTGTCTGAGAAGGAAGTGAGCAAGGTTCAGAAGAAGGAGCTCTGACCCTGAAGTCAAAACCTAGTTTATGTCCATGTCCCACTGCCCTGGGAATACAAGCCAATACAATCCAACAAAAAAAAAGTGAATATTGGGAAGGAAGAAGAAAATGATTGTTATTTGCAGGTCCTGTGATTGCATTCCTGGGCAGCTCAAGAGAACAATGAAAGAAGCATTCCAAATAATAAAATGCTTTAGTAGGGTGGTTAATGATAAAATTAGTATAAAAAGACTCCAGTTTGAAACTGTCTTTTTCACTTCTTGGATTCTTTGTTACTTCATTTATTAAGTGGTGGCCCTCCATGGGCTTGCAGCCAGCTTCATGTCCTTGCTGTCCTGCCCAGAGTGACAGACCTCTGAAGCTTGTGCTTTTAATGGGCAATGCAGATAGTACCCATGAGGGGCTACTGCCACTCCCCACATTGCAGACACTTGGCTAAAAAAGTGGTGTTAATGGAGGCTGAATGCACACACACACACACACACGCACATGCTCACACACACTGATGATACACACTCTGGTACATTCTTCAAGCTTCTGGATTAGACAAGAGTGCACACCTTCCCTTTTACCCTCAGTGATCTGCTTCTCTTACTGATCTCACTTTGAGATCGTACAGACCACTTGGGGAAGGTTCTAGAAAGTTTCCCTAGGAAACTGCTGCCGTACTTGCTGACAGGCTACCGGTGAAAGTGCAGTTCGCTGAAGGTGTCCTCACACGAAGACCTAAGAGGAGCTTCTCTTTGCTTGAGCAAATCGTTTAATGCTCCACTGTCTTGTGACCTCGACGGATTGTGAATCCATATTTCCCTTTTAGCTTCATTGCTAGGAAACTCATATCAAAGTAGTGATCAAATTTTAACATGCATTTTGCATATAAACTTCACTATAGGATTAACCTTTTGTTTTTCTTTCTTATTTATTTATTTATTTATTTATTTATTTATTTTTTGGTACCAGGGATCAAACTTACAACCTTGTGCTTGTCAGGCAGGCGCTTATGCCGCTGAACTAAATCCCTGGCCCAAGATTAACCTTTTCTTATCAACAACAACAAAAAAACCTATGGTAAAGTCCTTACATACTTAGTATTTTATTTTGTAGTACTGCGTTTATTTTTTTCTTGGCCCTTAAAAAGTTTGTTTTGGAATAAGAATAAAACTCTATCTATCTATCTATCCATTTATCTGTCTAGGTATCTACCCATCCATACATCCAATTACTCTCCCCACCTATTTATCTGTCTGTCTGTCTGTCTGTCTTTAAGAACCAAGAGTGCTCCCCTCACACTGCTGTGTGAGGAAGTGGGCAGTAGGGTGATACACTTGTCAGTGATAATGCCATGCTGTGTCCAAGACCCTCTGCAAAGTCCTTTTCCTGCCTTCCTATTCACACCTATGTCCTTCCCTTATCATAGTTGCCCTGCTACCCACACCAATAAGTAAGTAAATGCAGATAGTACAATTTGTAAGTAGTTACAAATCTACCCCCAACAATCCATGTCCTCCAGGCTGGGGCTACATTGGGCTCATTCCTATGACCAAACTCCCAAGCTGAGGATGGATGACTTTCATGGATGACTTTCATGAATAAATTGAAATTTCTGTTCAATCTTCAGTTCAAAAGTATCAACCAAGGCAAGAAGACCAGTGTCGCTGACTCTATGCTGCGGATGCTGGAGAAGTATTCCCAGAGCCTGGAGGACCTCGTGCAGGAGAGGACAGAGGAGCTAGAGCTGGAGAGGTGGAAGACAGAGAGGCTGCTCTCGCAAATGCTGCCCCCGTGAGTGGTCCTTGGGACTGGAGTGTGCCTCTAGCCTCAAGTTTAATTGAGGGGTCCTGGCACATAGTAAATGGTCAGAAAATCTGGGTCCTATGAATTCATTCAGTTATTCATTCTTGTTTTTTATTGAATACAGTTTTATAGACCTTCACTAAGTGCTGGGTGCTGTGTTGGGCACACTGGTGTTGAACTTCTGCTCTCCCAAACCCTTGGGAGAGGGAGAGGGACACAACATTCCCTGGCAGAGAAAGCCAGGTCTAGGGAAAGACAGGTATTTGATGCAGGGCAGCCAGCACACTGGCAGAACTGTCACAAATCCCCCAACACTCAACTCACAACTTCCTCCAAAATATCCCTCTCTGACCTCTCACCTGAAAAATGGTCCTCCCACCTTGTGACGCTGGCCCCTTCCATCCCTTCAGGTCTGTGGCCCAAGCTCTGAAGATGGGGGCAACTGTGGAGCCAGAGTACTTTGAGCAGGTTACCATATACTTCAGTGACATCGTGGGTTTCACTACCATCTCAGCCCTGAGCGAACCCATCGAGGTGGTGGGCTTGCTCAATGACCTCTACACACTGTATGATGCCGTTCTGGGCAGCTATGATGTATATAAGGTGAGAACAGCAGGACGCTAGCATTCATCTCTGTCCTGCTATGTCTATACTGAACATTTACTTCCATTTGCCCATGTATGTGTTTTTAGCTATTGCTGTGTAACAAATAGACCCACAGTTCAGTATTATAAAATGATATGCACTTACCATTGGTCACAAACCTAAGGGTCAGCTGAAAGGTTCTTCTGGATTCATTCATGCATTGTAGTCAGCTGTGAGCAAGGTGGGCAGCTCTGGTGATTTTAACTGGTCCTCACATCTCTGAAGCCTTGGCTAAGAGAACCCAGTGTGGCTTGGTTTGGAGAGAGAAGACGGAAGGACACAAGCCTTTTGAGCTCTAACCTGGCATCAGAAACACTATTTTTAACATTTTCTAGTGATCAAAGAAAAAGACCCACCCAAAGGTGGAGAAATAAACTCCACCTCTTGATGGGAGAAACTCTAAGAGTCATGTTGCAGTGGGTGCGGATCCAGACAGCATGGAAAGTTTGGGTTATTTTCCGTTTGTTTAGCCATAGCGTTCACTTGTTCACTGTCCAGTCATCCATCCCCTTAACATTTACTGGCAGGACCTTTGGCTCCTGACCCTTGCAGGACATGAGCAGACAGAGGAGTCAACTCTGATGCCTGCTCTCAAGGGGTTCCCAGTCCTGCAAGTAAGAGATGATGACAGTCCCCAGTGAAAGTGATGATTGGGGAAGCCCAAGGAGGCCAAGAGGACACCATGCCAGCTAGAGGGGTATATGTAGTGTAAGAAGAAAGGGCTCCAGGAAGAGGTGCTGTCTTCCCAGAATTTTCTGGGTATGACTTGAGCCCTGAGAGGTCCTGGTGGGTATGGAGTACTTACTGGGTCTCAACAGCTGGATAAGAAGTAGGCCAGCAGTGGGTTACGGATGGGAGACACAGCAGAGGCCTCGGCAAAGCCAACAAGGCCCTCCATGGTGCAGTCCCTCTGCATCTTTCAATCCTGGGTTTACATCTCAGTCTGGCCATCAACTTCTGTGTGACTTTGTACAAACAGCCTCCCCTCTGGGGAAGACAGTAAGGACCTCAGTTTCCTTGCCAGTGGGTGGGAGTCAGACCCTCAGTTGTGGCAGGTTCACAGGTGACAGGAGGATCCTGTCCTCTATGTGAAGTGCTTTTAAGACTGTGAGAGTAGTTGCCTTCCGCCTTTTCCCCCATGCTGTGGGGTCCTCCTCACCTCAACCCTACCCATTTTTCTAATCCAGGAGCTGGGCCCTGGGGTTTGCTTCAGACATGGAGGAGGAGGTGAAGAGATCTCAGGACATATCGCAGCCCTCCAGGGAGCCAGGGGCCAAGGGCCAGGTGCTGCGTCTGCTGCAGACAGCACTCAAAAGTGGCTCTCAGTGAATCAAGACGCTGACATTCAAGATGTCGCCTTACTCCCTTTCCCATACGGGACCCCACGCCTGCCCAGGCCCACAGCTCCAAGCATGGCTCACACGCTGGCGTTTCCATCCTGCCTCCATGGCTGTCCAGTCCCATGAGCCCAGGGAAAGATTCCTCACTTCATCCTGCCGAGCCCCACAGCTTTGATCTGCTCTGAGTCACCCAGCCTTGTCTCTCCCTCCTCTGTTGATCTTTCCTCACACATGTGTCCCTCCCAGCTCTGAATCACAGTTCTGCTCTGCTCTGAACTTGGGCCAAGAAGCCTGCGTCTTTCTGGCAGAGAAAAATGAAATAAAACAAGGCCCACAACCCCATCCAGATGTGGGAAGCAGGAGGCCTATTCCCTGTGATGTGTGATGCATCTCTCATCACTCTCACCATCTGCCTTGGTTTCCCCTCCACCCGCATCAGGATCTGGTTACGCTGTTTAATCCAGCTGGCTTGGGAGGCAGCTGGGCGTCATTTCCTGGTTCTGCAGGGGTCTGAGGCTCCCTCACAGCATCAGCTGCGCTGAGTGTGCACTTTTATGGTCACACTCAGTGCAGAACAGAGCCATTGGGAGCTTCAGGGAGACAGGGGAAGTGCATCTGCACCAGTCGCATGACCAAGAGACCCTGGGCCTGCTGCCTCTCTGAGCCAGCTGCGCTCCATTTATAAAACAGGGATGAAAGTGCCTACGAGTTAGGGTAGAGATTAAGAAATATGAAAGCGTTTCCTTCATCCACCATCCATTCAGCAGCATAAGGTTGAGTGTTGCAGCACCAGGCGCTTAACATCCGCCCACTTAGCCGGAGGATTTTCACAGGGCATCTCATTTAACCCTTGTCATGCCCTTCAGTGGGATGGATTATCATCTTTCCTGTACAGATGAGGACCCAGGCTCAGAGAAGGTTAGTGGCTTTTCCAGGGTCACACAGCAAGTGCAGTTAGAAGTCACACCTGTATTTGTTAGTAAGGAAGCCTTTGCTTTCGCCTCCCTGCCTCTGGCCATGTCCATCAGTGTGTGAGAGAGGACATATCTGAGCACCACGAGCCGCGGCCCTCACCTGGCAGCTAACAGTATCTCTGAGCATGGCCCCTTTGTGAGAACCAGAACATGCAGCCCCCTGTGCACTGGATCCTGTGGCTTGGGGAGTAAGCTGGAGAAGTCAGCGCATCTTGCACTGAGTGTCTTGTTTAGGCAAGGAGGCAGTGAGTGTCCCGAGAAGCAGAGTTCCATGATGACAGAAAGGGATGTAGAGAGGGCTGGTGTGAGTGGCACACAGACTCCAGGTCCCTTGTGCTGGCCTGGGGCTCCCTGGGGAAACGCCCATCCCACAAAGAAGGTGGGGAAGGTGTGCAGCTAGGGGAGACAAGGTGGGTGACCATTAACGTCCCTTCCAAGGAGGTGGTTTTCAGGCTGTACCTTCTTCAAAACCATGAGGAGGAGATGTCTTGATCCATGGGCTCTCGCTGGCAGTCCTCTCTCAGGCCCTCCGTGCAGAGGGGCTGAAACCCACACGGGTGAAATGGTCTACCAAGGCCAAGCTAGCTGGGCTTGGGAATGCACTGAACCCCACATCCTTCCTATATGTCCTGGAAGCCAGGAGGTTTAGGACATAGGAGGTGCCCAGACACGCGCTCTCTGTATGAAGCCGCAGCCCTGCTCAGCCCTCATGGCCTTTTGCACAAGACGCTTGCTCTACTGCCAAGGAGCTCACGGCCTGCACCGGACAGGAGAGCTACGTTCACCTACTACAGGCAGAGGTCCTCTGAAACACGTAGACCTGATCGTTGCTGAAGTGGCTCAACTGGAGTCTTAGCAGAGATGGCCCTGAGAGCCAGAGATCCACAGGGTGGGTTTGGGAAATCCTGAAAGGTGGCTTTATGTGATCAGAGGAGGAACAGGCCTAGAATTATGTTATCACCCTGGACCATGGGGGTTGTGGTTTCCAGGTGGAGACC
>RJWT010028412.1:0-15217 GCA_004365215.1 Cuniculus paca | reverse complement strand
CCTTAGCCTCCCACGGTGCTGGGATCATATGTCTGCACTGCCACCATAGACTTTTTCTCATTTTAGAGAGGAGGGACTAAAAGCCCAGAGAGGTCAAGTAATTTGCCCAGGAACACAGAGCTAGTGAATGCAAAATGTGGTCCTCAAATCCAGCAGATGTTAGGGCTGGGGATCGAGCTTAGTGGTCTAAGCGCCTGCCCGGCAAGCACAAGGTCGTGAGTTCAATCCCTGGTGCTGCAAAAAAAAAAAAAAAATCCAGCAGATGCTGAAGGCTATCTGACAGTACATATCCCCAGGCGGAGATGAAAGGAGGTCATAAGTCATGTCCCCAGGAAACTTCCCAGGGACCCCCAGAAGTGAGTAGGGAAGAATAATACAGGATCCCTGCTAGGATGGAGGTTAAGCTCAGGGGGAGGTGAAGCAGAAGAGAGAGACCCAGTCCAACCAGGGAGGAAGTGGGCCAGGTGTTGGACTTGAGCGCAGTCAGATGTTTTCCAGGCAGGCAGTGCCATGGAGCTGTACTGACAGCCTGAGAGCACGTGGAAGGGAGAACCCCACAGAAACTTTCTTCCCCATTGGATGCTGTGGAGAAGAGCCAAGGTGGTATCCGGATTCCTCTCTGGGGAGTCACATCCTGCTTCTTTGCCTGTACATATTCTGATCTCTGTGCCATGCTCTTAGGTCACCATCCTTGGATTGTGTCATCTGAGCAGTTGGGAAATGTTCTTAGAGGCTGCTTGGCAGGTGTAGAGACTGCAGGGAGGTCAGGGGGCCGGGCTGTCCTCACAGCCCTTACTGGAAGCTACCGTGGAAGGGTCTATAACTCGACTCGGAAATCACTTCCTCTTGAGAGCTGCCTGACCCCGTGTGCCTACACATGCCTGTGCAATGTGCAGGTAAACATGTTGTCCCTTTCCTTCCCAGAAGTTTGCATGCCAGCAATGTGTTGGAATGTGTGTGATCCTTGGTTAGTTTCTGTGGCCCTCTGCCCTGCCCAGCACTGAAGAGTCCAAGAGCAGCCACCACCTGTTCCCATCTGTTTGTATCCCAGCTCCTAGCACAGGACAAGATTTGCAGTAGGCACTCAATAAATATTTGTCAAATGAACTGATGGAGGTCATCCTCTGTCCCTCCCTTCTCAGTTCCTATTTTGAATTAGATCTCTGATTACAATTGAATTAGATCTCTGATTACAAAACAAAAGTAAAAACATTTTCACCACCTGAAACTGGGTGCTCCAAAAGAAAGAGATGAGCTGTCAGAAGGACTAAATTCCAATGGTATTTTAACTGCCACCCAGCCATTCATTCATTTTCTCCTATGATGGTATCTTTGGTTTTCCCTTAGAGACTCAGTCCTCGCACTTCTGGTCCACACAGTTTCCGTGGAGTAGGCCTCATCCATGGGCTCCCAGACAATTCCATCTCCCTGGTCACTGCGGTCGGCTTTGACTGGGTCACACAGCTATGCATGATAAAGAATCAGGAAATAATGGTTAGTGGGGGGCAGGTCATAGGGAGGATGGATACAAACAAAACCTATGGTACACATTGAAAATTTCTTCAAAAAACCAGAAATTGGGGCCAGGGCGGGTGTGTGTGTGTGAAAACAATTAAAGTATATTGTAGGGAGCTGTTGAAGCTGGAGATTGGTCATGTGTGGGGCTGAAGCAAGGGCATCCCTGAAGACACAGCCCAAAATAAGCCATGTAAACAAGCTGTTCCAGCTCCAAGAAGGCAAAGGGTCCAGGCCAGTTGCTAGGCAGTGGAGTTGAAATTGACATCCTCCTCTTGAGTGTATAAATAACCCTGCTACAGTGGTTGAGCAGTTCCTTTCCTCCCATCAGGAGGGTAAGGGCTCCAGCTGACCTCAGCTTTCCTCCCTTTTCTTTATTTTCTCATCCTCTAACCCACAAGGATCCTCCAGTCTCACCCTCCCCAGTGGTGGGATTACAGACGTGAGCCGCTATGCCCAGCCTAATAAAGAATTTGAAAAGGCAAAACTGTCTGTTAGAATTCA
Organism: Cuniculus paca; assembly: GCA_004365215.1. Classification (NCBI taxonomy): domain Eukaryota; kingdom Metazoa; phylum Chordata; class Mammalia; order Rodentia; family Cuniculidae; genus Cuniculus; species Cuniculus paca. The sequence goes on along the minus strand of RJWT010028412.1, from coordinate 13,198 downwards.
GGCTAAATAGTTGCATTTGAAGCTTTAGTGGTGGAGAGCCTTTGGGTAATATTCTAGATTGTGATAAAGGAGCTGTTTACAAGGATGTAGTTACCTGATAAAACTTCAGTGATGGGCGGGCGTGGTGGCTTACACCTGTAATCCCAGCACTCGGAGGGTGAGGCGGGAGAATCCTTGCAAGTTGGAGACCAGCCTGGGCTACAAAGTGAGCTCAAGGCCAGCCTCAACTGCATAACAAGACCCTGTCTCAAAAAGACGAAACAAAAAAACGAAGAAACTTCAGTGAGGCAGAGGCCTGTGATAGGTGCACTTTCGCATATTTTAAATTAACCTAAAAGTAATTAAACCTTTTAAACCTTAAAAAAGATATCAGTGAGCAGGTGTGGTGTTACACACATGTAATCACAGCACTCTGGGAGGCTGAGGCAGGAGAGTTAAAATTTCAATTCCAGCCTAGGAAATTTTGCAACTTAGTGGCTCTCTCTCTCTTTTTTTTTAGTTTTTTGGAACCCTCTTTCAAAATAAAAAAAAATTAGAAATGGCTAGGATGTAGCTCAGTCCTAGGTTCAATTTCTGGTACTGGGTGGGGGAGGGGAGATCAGTGACACTTTTACTGGGGATGCTGGAAGAGTGGCACATATGGTGCCATCTGTACTTGAACCTGAGCAGCTGTAAAGCTGCTTCCTTTTTTCTTTGTCTTTGTCTTTTTTTTTTTTTAAGTGATCAAACCTAATGCTGTACCACTGAGCTACATGCCCAGCCCTTTTTAAAATGTTTAATGTTGAGACAAGTTCTCATTAATTTTCCCAGGCTGGTCTGGAGCTTTCCATTCTCCTGCCTCAGCCTCCTGAGTACTGGGGGGTTACAGGCTTCCACCACCACACTTGGCATGAAGCTGAGTTTCTAAAGCCTTTTCTCCTTCTGAAAATAAAGTCTTCACAAGGGAGGTGGCGCTTGACAACATCGTGGGAGCCCTTGGATCCAGTCATGTCGGAAGCCATTGTGAGCCAGTAATTGCATTTTTGCTTCAATCATTTGGACAGATTCCTGACTGGTCAGAGAAGACTGCCCTCCCTATGAGCTGTGTTTCTTGGTGGGCTCCAGCTGTTCACAAGGCAGTTGATCACAGTGATTCTAAGTAAGACTCGTGAGCAATAGCTGAGAGGTGAGAGGGGAGGGCAGGTCCAATCTGGGAGGGAGCAGCAGCCATCGAATATTTGACAGTGGTCACTCTGAATGGCATCTGTGATTATGCAACATATTCAAACTTTTAGCAGCTTATAACACTATTTTATAGTTTCTTCTGGTTTTGCTGATCAGGAATTGGAGGAGGGCTCCTCGTGGAATTAAGCTGGAGGACAGGCTGGTCTGGAGGAGCTGAGATGTTGCACTGGCAAGCAGAAACACTGAAACAACACACAGGATTTGGAGGCAGATTTATTTACGTCGATGGGCACTGATTGGAATCATTCCCGGAATATCAGGCCCTGATCTCTGGTGGTCTAGGGCTTATGTGGGATAAGCAAGCAGGAAGTACAGAGGCAGAATGGCTTGTCAGTGGGGGATTGGTTTATACAGTTGTGTATCATAGTGACCAGCTGTGTATCACAGTAATCATCTGTTTCTAAGAGACAGGAGCAACTGGAACTGTAATAGGAACTATTACCTGGGCAACTAACTGAAGTATAGTGACTCAGGGGGGGTGGTTGGGAGCATTTTCTACTACGCTGGTTCAGCTGGCTCCTCAGTATGGTGGTGGTCTCAGAGCAATTAGGCTGTTTATGTGGTAGCTTAGAGCACCAAAGGTAAAAGTCATAAGGAATCACAGGGAGTAACTGTGAGTCTTAAGGCTTGGGTCCCGAACCTGGTGTGGGTCACTTTTACCACATTTTCTTGGTCAAGCAGTTGCAGAGCCTGTCCAGATTCAAAGGCAGGGGACCATGACTGACTGCTCTTTTTGACGGGAAGAGTCAATGAGTTTGCAGCATTTCTCTCAGCCACACTGGTGGTAGGGAGTACCTATTGCGAACCAAGTTGTGTGCTGAGGACATTAAGTTCTCTCTGATGGTTTGGCCTCATGCGCTCATAGATGGGGATTTTGGGGTGGGACTGGACATCAGTGTGGGTTAGTCCACTGGGTTTATAGCTAAATGTGATTTTGGGAAGTGAAGCCTGGTCTGAGGAGGTGGCTCACTGTGAGTGTGGCCTAGAAGGGTCTAGCTCCCTTCCCTCTCCCCTTGATTTGTCTGTCTCTGTTTCCAGCCACCATGCCATGAGCCGTTTCTCCTCCTCCATGGCCCTCTGCTATGTGCCCCATGTGTCTTGGAGCTGGGACTACGGACTGAAGTCTCTACAGACTGTGAGCCAGAGTAAACCTTTGCTCCTTAGAGTTGCCAGTGTTGGGTATTGTATCTCAGTGACAAGAAAAGTAACTAAGACAGTTTCTCACTTAAGGCCCAGCACAGGGCTGAGAGTACATACTTACTATGTCCCTCCTTAGCATCAAAAAACCCCAACAACAGCCGCCACCCAGAATCCCGAAACACCCCCAGAAGGCAGATGCTCCTGTCATCTCCACTTCACAGATGAGGTAATGAAAAGTTGTACAAGGTCACATTCAGTTTGCGAGTGGCAGAACTGCAAGTTGAACCCATGCCTGCATGTTTATGAAAAGAGGACATTGGGTTTGTTGTCAGTGGTCTTAGGGCCAGAATCAGGGCAGTGGGTGGCAGTTATAGGGACAAAGATTCTGCTCCAGGTTTAAAAAAAAAAAAGAAGCCTTTCCTGCAGTTAGAACTGGCCATGAGTGCAAGGGACCACTTTTGAGAGATAGGTCTTGTCACAACAGCTATGGAACCAGAGGCTGGTGGCCGCAGCATCAGTTAGGGGACCTGGAAGAGGTTAAGCCCCCTCTTCCTTGGGGAGATTCTGATTCCAGGGTTCTTGATACAGTTACCATCTGCTGAGTCTGACTTCCTCCTCCTCTTTCTCTGTGTCTTCCTTTATTTTGGGTGGGAGTGCATTAATAACCCCACAATAGCAGCTTAAGACAGGACACATGTATTATTGCATGTATGATCACACCTGTAATTTCTGGAGGGCAGGAACCTGGAAACCTTTAGCTGGACCTTCTGGCTCTAGATGTCTCACAGACAGCAATCCAGGTGACAGCCAGAGTTGCAGTCATCTCCAGGAACAGTGCAGACAGGATCTGCCTCCAGATTCCCTCGTGTGATTGTGCACGGGATTTCGTTCTTGTGGACTGCTGATCCAAGGCTTTGGTTACAGTTCCTCAGGAGCTGATGGCCAGAGGTCTCCGGCTCCATGGCCCTGTGGACCTTCCCCAGCATCTCACAGCAGCACTGTGAGCCAGTGAGGGCCAGAGGGCGTGCCAACAAAAGAGAGGGAGAGCGAGGCACAAGTGATGCTCTTTTACCTGTTCATCTTCAGTGAGGGATACTGCTGCTGCATGTATTCAAAAGCCTCCAAGACATGACATCTCCCTGAATGATCCCCAGATAGTCATGACAGTCCCCCTCAGCAGAACACATTCCTCCCCTGTGTCCTGCCACACAGGACTGGAATGGAAAGGAAGCTTTTCACTTTGCATCATCAGAAAATGTACACCATTGCCAGCTTCAGTCAACTCAGATGAAAATTTGATTTTAGAAGACCGTTTCAATATAGAAGAAATTCTCTTTGTACTTTTTTTTGTGTTTGTCTTTTTGAGACAGGGTCTCACTATGTAGTTCAGGCTGGCCTTGAGCTCACTTTGTAGTCCAGGCTGGTCTTGAACTCACAATGATCCTCCTGCCTCAGCCTCCCAAGTGCTGGGATTACAGACATGAGCCAGCACGCTCAGCTTCTTTGTACTCTTATATTGTTCCTTAAGGTAAAAATCGCTCCCCTTTCCAAATTATTTGGGCCAGGCGTGGTGGCACAGTCCTGTAATCCCAGCGCTCAGGAGGCTGAGGCAGGAGGATCATTGCAAGTTCAAGACCAGCCTGGGATACAAAGTGAGTCCAAGGCCAGCCTGAACTGCATAGTGAGACCCTGTCTGGAAAAGACAAACAACAACAACAACAAAAACAAGTTATTTGGAAGTCAGCTTCTCTGTTTTTGAGGGGAGAAGTGTGGAGGAGGATGCCGAAGATCTAACCAGGTCCTCATGCATGCTAAACACGTGCTCTGTCATTAAGCCTGCTTCCTTTTTCCTCCAGTTTTAGAAATTACATTGTAGTCTTTTGTCACATAAGCATGAAAGTGACCTCTCATCACTCTTGTGGTATTCTGTTTGTTAGAAGCCAGTCACAAGGTCCAGGCCATATTCAAAGGGACAGGATTCCACAAAGGCACCTCCCACACACACCATGACTAGGGAATCTTGGCTGCATCTGCAAAGTCTGCCCACCTCAGCAAAGAGGCAGTAGCCAGTTGTCTGACTTAGGCTCTTTAGACATGCTGCTCCTTGCATCTAGAATTCTCTCTCTCCACCCTCCATCTGCTGGGTTTCAGTGTAAAGGTCATTTCTCCAGAAAGGCTTTCCGGGTCCCAAGACAGCCTGAGTCCCTCTGTCCCCAGCAAGCCCATCTGTTCTCTGTAGCACTCTGTACAGTTATAGTTACTAGCCCTAAAGGAGCTACACATAGCTGTCTTTGAGCCGGGTGCTAAAGGTTGCCCTTGTGTGAACTCAGGCCTTCCAACAGCTCTGTAAGATAGAGCTGTGACTTACATTTTATAGAGTGGGAAAGAGGGAAAAACTGAGGCTCAGTTAAAGGTAAAGCCACTCCTTGGTGAGGGGCCGAGGTGGGCCGAATGCTCGGCCTGTTTGCTGCACAGCTTCTCAGGCTGCAGGTGTGGTTTTCTGTTTAATCCTTGTCCTTGCCCACTCCCCGAAGGTTGTGGGTTGGGTCTGTGGTGCTTGCCACCATACCTCAGGCCCAAGGCACAGTGCCTGGCTTACGGTGGGTGCTGGATAATACAGAGGAATAGGAGAAAATTGAACTCCACCAGTGGCCAGGAAGGAGACTGTGCAGGGCAGGGCCTTCCTTGAGGAGAGTCAACTTTGACAGCTTGTAATTTGGGAGAAGCTAGATCCTGAGGCATCACCCTCCTTACCCCAAACCCTGTCAACCCATGCCCCTTACATATAGTCCAGGGATTGCGTCCCACTATGAGCCCCTAAAGCCCATTTCAAATGCTTTCTCCTTTAAGAACTTTTCTGTGAGCTTCCTACCTCCTGGGGTCTCTCCTTTATTGGAACCACCAGAGCTATATTTTTTACCTCCCCTTCCCCCCTGAGCCTCAGGCTTTCTATGTGAAAAATGAAAAGAGCTCCGTCTGGAAATTTCGTTCACATTCAGTTGTATCCAGATTACACAGGGTACATGCCTGTAATCCCAGCACTAGGGAGGCTAAGCCAAGAAGATTGTAAGTTCGAGCCCAGCCTGAGCTATACAGTGAGCTACATACTGTTTCTAGAAAAGAAGAATGAAAGAGGAAAGCCTCCAGGATTCTATTCAGGATGTTCTTGGGAATGCTTTCACCCTTCCCTCTAATCTGTGAGTTCCTTGAAGGTCAGAGACCATTTCTTTTCATGTACCCTGTGGCCAGCTCAGGCAAGGTAACTTACACATACATAAATAGATTTGTGATGCATGACTGGAGGGCTGGGTTGAGATGGTAGACTCAGTGGATATTTAAGTCCTTTGTACTTCTCAAAATCTCATGGAAAATCAGAAAACATCATTCACAAAAAGGCTAAATGGTGGGGCGTGGTGGCTCACGCCTGTAATCCCCACACTCGGGAGGTTGAGACAGGAGGATCGTTTCAGAATTTGAGACCAGCCTGGGCTACAAAGTGAGCTCAAGGCCAGCCTGAAGGGCATAGTGAGACCCTGTCTCAAAAAAACAAGGGCCGGGGATCTAGCTCAGTGGCCTAAGGGCCTGCCTGGCAAGAGCAAGGTCAGGAGTTCAATCCCTGGTGCTGCAAACAAACAAACAAACAAACAAACAAAAAAACGCTAAATGATGGAAAACAATAAAATCACCAGAAAAAGAACAAAGTTGGAGAACTCATACTATCCAATTTCAAACATTGTAATAAAACCATAGTTAGTGAGGTCTTGCACATTGATGCAAAGACAGGTATATAGATCAATAGACCATTAGAAATCTGAAAGGAAATCAACACCTATATTGATTTTTGACAAAAGTACCAAGACAATTCAATAAAGGAGAGATTTTTCTTTTTCTTTTTTCTTTTTTTTTTTTGCAGCACCGGAGATTGAACTCACGACCTTGCGCTTGCCAGGCAGGTGCTTAGACTGCTGAGCTAGATCCCCAGCCCAAGGATAGATTTTTCAACATCCAGTTTTAATGTAACTGGATATCCACATGTGAAAAATTAGAACATTATCTCACGCCAGACATAAGAATTAAGTAAAAATTGATCATAGACTTAAATTTAAGATCTAAAATTATACAACATTAAGAGGAAACAGGAGAGCCATGTGTGGGGTGCACATGCCTGTAATCCCAGCACTCAGGAGGCTGAGACAGGAGGATCATTGCAAGTTTGAGACCAGCCTGGGCTACAAAATGAGCTCAAGGCCAGCCTAAAATGCATAGTGAGATCCTGTCTCAAAAGGGCCAAAAAAAAAAAAAAAAAAAAGGAAACAGGAGAAAATTTTCATAGTCTTTTATTAAGCAAAGAGGTTTTACATATGATACCATAAACAATACATCAAAGAAAGAAGCTGATAAATTGAACTTCCTCAAATTTAAAAATTTGTGCTTTTAAAGATATGTCTAAGCCGGGCGTGGTGGCTCACACCTGTAATCCCAGCACTCAGGAGGCTGAGGCAGGAGGGTCATTTTGAGTTCAAGACCAGCCTGGGCTACAAAGTGAACTCAAGGCCAGTCTGAATGGCATAGTGAGACCCTGTCTCAAAAAGACAAGGGCCGGGGATTTAGCTCAGTGGCCCAAGTGCCTGCCTGGCAAGTGCAAGGTCAGGAGTTCAATCCCTGGTGCTGTTCAAAAAAAAAATACTTCTAAGAAAGTAAGACAAGTTACAGAGTGGGAGAAAATATTTGCAAAGCACATTTATGATAAAGAACTCATAACCAGGATATATAAAGAATTTCTACAATTCAGTAATAAGACAAACTACTAAATTTAAAAATGAGCAAAGAGCCGGGTGTGGTGGCTCACGCCTGTAATCCCAGCACTCGGGAGGCTGAGATAGGAGAATCATTGTGAGTTCGAGACCAACCTGGGCTACAAAGTGAGCTCAAGTCCAACCTGAATGGCATAGTGAGACCCTGTCTCAAAAAAGACAAGGGCCAGAGATCTAGCTCAGTGACCTAAGTGCCTGCCTGGCAGGCTCGAGGTCATGAGTTCAATCCCTGGTGCCACACACACACACAAAATAGCAGAGATCCATATCCAAAAGAATTCAAAGCAGGGTCACAAGCAGACATTTGTGTGACAATGTTCATAGAAGCATTACTTATGATTGCCAAAAGTAGAAACAATTCAAGTGTTCATTGATTAAATGGATAAACAAAATTCCGTACATATGTATGGTGGAATATTTATTCAGCCTTAAGAGGAAATGAATTCTAACACTAACTACAACATGGGTGAAACTTAAAAACATCATGCTAAGTGAAATAAGCCAAACATACAAAGACAGATATGGTACGAATCTACTTATGTGAAGTACCTAGAATAATAAATTCATGGAGACAGAAAGTGGAATGGTAGTACCAGGGGCTGGAGAAAGTGTTTAATGAATACAGTTTCAATTTGGAAAGATGGAAAAGTTCTGGAGGGGGTTGATAGTCATATTTCACAATGATGTATATGTATTTCATGCCACTGCACTGTATGCTTATAAGTGGTAAATTCTATATTCTATGTATATTTACTGCAATAAACAGAAAAAAGTAGGCAAAATATTCAAATCGACATGTCGCCAAAGAAAGCTAGTAAGCTTATAATGGATAAGCACATACAAAGATGTCCCACATCATTGACCACTGTGAGAATGCAAATGAAAGCCACAATGAGATACCACACCATACTTACTGGAATGGGTATGATAAAAAAGATAAGAGCCAGACATGGTGGTACATGCTTATAATGGAAGCTAATTGGGAGACTGAGGCAGGATTGCAAGTTCAAGATCAGTCAGAACAACTTAATGAGACCTTATCTCAAAATAAGAAAAATAGAAAGGGCTGGGGATGTAGCTCAATGGTGGAGCACTTGCCCAGCATTTATGAAGTCCTTGGTTCGATCCCCAGTGTCATTAAAAAAAGAGAGAAAAAAATTGTTGGTGAGAATATGGAGAAATTGAACTCTTTATGTATTACTGGTAGAATTATAAAGTGATATCACCACTTTGGAAGGAAGCATTTTTTTTTCAAAAATTAAACACAGAGCCACTGTGCAGCCCAGCGATTCTGCTCCTAAATATCTACCTACGAGAAATAAAAATATCTCCATACAAAGAGTCATGTACATTCATTTATAGCCATGTACAACACATCCATGCAGCTCAAGGGTCCATCGATTGGTGAATGGATAAACAAAATGTATTACATCCATATACTACTCTGCGATGGAAAAAAAAAAAAAGCAATATACAGGGCTGGGGTTACAGTTCCATGGTAGAGTGCATGAAGCCCTGGGTTTGATCCCATCTTGGTAAAACAAAACATCAGATTACTAATACGTGCACCAACATAGAATAAATCTCAAAAATATTATGTTAAGTGAAAGAAGCCTGATATAAAAGACTACTTACTGTATTATGCTGTTTATATGAAATATCCAGAAAAGGCATACTTAAAGAAACAAAAAACAGATCTAGGGATACTTGGGAATTAACTGCAAACAGGTACAAGAGAACTTTTGTATAATAGAAATGTTCTAAAACTGATGATGGTTGCTGAATTCTAAAAATTTACTAGTATTCCCGGGCATGGTGGCTCACGCCTGTAATCCCAGCACTCGGGAGGCTGAGACAGGAGGATCGTTGTGAGTTCGAGACCAGCCTGGGCTACAAAGTGAGCTCAAGGCCAGCCCGAATGGCATAGTAAGACCCTGTCTTAAAAAGACAAGGGCTGGGGAATCTAGCCCAGTGGCCTAAGCGCCTGCCTGGCAAGTGCGAGGTCATGAGTTCAATCCCTGGTGCCTCAAAAAAAAAAAATTACTAGTATTAAGGAAACGGTTACAATGAGTGACTTTCATGACAAACTATATCTTGATAAAAATAAAATAAAGGCATTCTTCATGAATGCCTTTAGTGGATCAGAAACTTTGAGAACTTCCTGAAAAATCCAAAGTAAATGGAAGGCGAAGTAACAGGGGCCACTGTATATAAGGAGCTGTCACAAATTGGTAAGAAAATGATGAAGTTATATTTAAAAAAGGAATGGCAAATAACTGAGTAGAAAAAAAGGGTAAAGAACATGAGCCAGCAATCATAGGAAATGACCATGAAATTGCCTGTAAACTAATTAAAATGTGTTTAAACTCACTGCTTTAAGGGCAGATGCAATTTAAAACTAGGATGTCATCATTTTACCTACCAGGTTTACCAAAATGCCAGGTTAACAGAATGCAAGGGAATGGAGCATAAAAAACGTTCAGATATTAAGGGCAATGTGCAAATTGGAACAGCCTCAGTGGAGAACTATTTGACAGCTCCAGCTAAATGTAAAAAGGGCTGTTTTCTGTGCTCCAGTGATTGTGCATCTCACAAGTGAGAGAAACTCGCTGACACAGTGGCACATGAAAGAATCACGAGGGCTGTAGGTGTAAGGTCTCTTGTTACAGTGCTTAACATACATAAGGCCATAGGTTTGATCCCCAAGTTGGGAATACAAAAAACAAAACAATACAGGAATCACAGTCTGCATAATAACAAAAAGTAAGAGCCGCCTGTAAAAGGATTTAAAAAATGAAGTACAATAACCATTGTATGATATTCTCTATAGCAGTCATTAGGTTTTTTCTTTCCTGAGGTCCTAGACAGGTTGTTAAAGTGAAAAAAGGTAAGTTTTGGTGTTTACTTGCCTACTTAAAAATTAGTCAAACAGAAGTGGAATATGATTGTGGATAAAGCTAAAGGCCTACTTGATTCTCCTGGATTGTCCCACTTTCTTCCCATGACTTTATATTCATATGCGTATGTACATATGGAGTTTTACTTCTTTTAAAACAGAATCAGCATTGTTCTACATGTACTATTTTATAGTTTGTTTTTTCCATGTAATGATAAACCGTGGAAGTCTTCCCAGGGAAGCTCCCACGGTCTTACCTCGTTCTTTTCATGCCATGTGCATTATGGTCATGCTTAAATGACTGTCATGCGGAAGGATATTCAGCTAGACTTCTGCACATACAAATGAGATACACCGAACCTCTTAGGTTGAAGGTATGTACATTTTAAATTTGAGTAACTACTGCTAAAATAGCCTCCTAAGTGGCTCCAACCAGTTTATACTCCAGAAGGGAATGGAAACATGTAACCATTTATCCACCTTTCTCTGTTAATTAGGTTGCTAATCCTTGTAAGTATAAGGCCTCACCCTTATGGTTTCATTCAACCTTAATTAGCTCATTGTAGGCCCTGTATCCAAATATAGTCACATTGGGGGTTAGGGCTTCAACTTGAATTTAGAGGAAGGATAATGCAGTCCAGAACACAAAATATAGCAACTTTTTTTTATTGTGTTTAGCTTTTATTATTTTACTTTTCGAGACAGAGCTTTGCAAGGCAGCCCAGGCTGGTCTTCAACTCTAAATTCTTCTGCCTCACTGGGATTACAAGTGTATAATCACCACCACGCCCAGGGTGCTTTTTAAAACTAGTGTACAAGTACATACAAACTGTACCATCTTAAGTACTGTTAAGTGTACAGTTCAGTAATGTTTAGTACCTTGAGACAGCTTTGCAACCCATCTGCATAATCCTTCTCATCTTGCAAAACTGAAACTCTGTGCCCATTAAACAACTCCCATCTCTCCCTCTCCCAGCCCTCCGAAATCTCCTATTTTCTGCCTTTATGTCGACCTGATTTGATTGTCCTAGGTACCTCATGTAAATAGAGTCATACAGTGTTTGTACTTTTGTAACCATTTAATTTCATTACTACAAGGACTTCCAGGTTCACCCATGTTGCAGCATGTGGCGAAAGCTCATTACTTTTTAGGTTGAATAATATCCCATTGCATTTATATCACACAGTGTGTTTATCTGCTCATTCATCAATGGACGCTTTGGTTGCATCTTTTGGCTGTGATAAAGCTGCTGCGAATAAGAACATACACATATCTCATCAAGAACTATTTTTACATTTTTTTGCTGGATCATATGGTATTCTATTTTTAACTTTTGAGGAACTGCAAGACTTTCTCACAGTGTTTGCTGTAGAAATTTTATATTTCCACCAACAATACACAATAGTTCTAATTTCTCTACATTTTCTGTTTGTTTTTAATATGCTAGCCATCCTAGTGGGTGTGAGGTGAGTTAGTTTTGTTTTGTTTATTCTGCGGTACTAGGAATTGAACCATGGGCCTCATGCATGCTGGGTTAAGTGCTGTACCACTGATCTCAAAATTTATCTTTTGTTTGTGTTTCGGGGGGGAGGTACTGAAGATTGAACCTAGGGCCTTTGCACTGAGCTACATCCCCATCCCTTTTTAAATTTCATATTCTGAGACAAAGTCTAAGTTGTTAAATGGTCCAGACTGGGTTTGAACTTTTGACCCTCCTGCCTCAGCCTAACCTGCCTAGCCTCCTAGAGTGGTTACAAGCAGGTGTATGTGCTATCATTCTCAGTTTCAATAGGTTCTTTCCATCCCAAAGCCTTAAACATTCTCCTATTTCCCCATTTCCAAAATTTTTTTTATAGCTTTGAATTTTGCTGTTAGGTATTTAAGTCAATTGAAATTTATTTTTATACGCTCTTCAAAGGGTAGCCAATTGTGCCAACACCAGTCACTGACTAGACTTGATCGTCTCTTATTGACGCCTGTGGGTGGTGGTGTGTGGTGGTGCTGGGGTTGTTTCTGGCCTAGTGATCCATTCTGGAGCCAACACCACTTCCTAGTGCTTTGGAACAAGTGGGGTTGGCTGGTGAGAGCGAGCCTCTTGTGTTGCTTCTTTTCAAAACCAGCTTGGCTCTTCTTGCACTCTCTTTTTCAGTAACTCAGCCTGTTAGATTAAAAAACATCATGATCGTGGCGAGCTTTGGAATGGAATGTCCAGAAAAACTAACCTGGAGGAAAACCGAAGTGTTTACAGCCTCTTATCCTCTTACAGGGAAACCTCTGTGTCTTTCCTTCTTCTTAGCCATCTAGGTAGGCCTGAGCGGTCTCTTTCGCCAAAGCTTGGACCACAGCCATTGCAGACAAAAGCTTCTATTTCAGTGCTTCCCCTTGAAGACAGTGGGGCTGGGAGCAAACTGCCAGATGAGAAGATTTGAAAAGGAGCTGAACAATCCGCTCTGGGGAGACAAGCTATTCAGGCAGGAGGCCTTGGAAACTCAGTCATGGTTTGCCAAGGGGAACCCAGGAGATCACCCTGAAAACAAGCAGTTTCATAAGCCCCTGAATGAAGGCAAGTTTTAAATCCTCCTGCCCCCACTGCACACGTCAAGAAAGTGAGGCTGGGCAGTTGCAGAGAGAAACCTCAATGGGTCTGGTTTCTGTTTCTCCAGAGCTGAGCTCAACTTTACAGGAGGATCGAATGCCATCTAACAGTGGAGGACAATGTACTCTGCTCCCAGGGCTCCATCCCAGTTGCCAAAAGACTATCGGCCAAGTCTCAGGATTTCACTTTGGACTAGGGAGGTTCCTGAAGTAGGCGCCCCTTCTCCACATCCTTCCTTCCCCTTTAAGAAGAGAACGACTCCTTGTTTCATAGTGTTCATGGGATTTATTGTCGCTCATCAGTAGGCTGGGGGGGAGCCACGCCCCATTACAGGCAGAGGTGGCCCTGGGCCACCAGCACTATTTACACACACTCCCATGGAGGGCCACATCCTCAGTGGCAGCAGCTGCACTTCTCCTCCTCCGCCTTGGCGCCCTCCCCACCTTTGCACACACAGTCCTTGGCACACTTCTCACATCCCGCAGGGCAGCAGGAACAGCAGCCTACAGACAAGATGGGGGTGTCCA
>RJWT010028411.1:0-15223 GCA_004365215.1 Cuniculus paca | reverse complement strand
CTTGGCTGAGATTGAACAGTACCGCCTGCAGAGGGAGAAAGTTCAAGGCCAAGGCAGATGCAGTAGTGAGTGGAGAAGGAGACCCAGGAGAAGATGGCCATCCTCCAGACCTACTCCTGGCAGGACTGGGAAGAAGTCCTGAATGATCCCTTGGTCTTCGTCTGTGACATCTGGCCAAGAATCCAAGAAAACTACCACATAAGTGGATAGAGAAAGAAGTGCCTGCTCTGTGGATTGGCATTATAGATGCTGACAAGGAATATGAAGCTTTAGCAAACTCAATTTCTATCCTTATGAAATCCATTAAATTATTTCTTATGTTCCTTCCACTTTTTGGAGGGTAGCATACCTAGCTTCTTTGGACAAACTTAATAGTTTCTCCAAAGATTTCATCTTTTTACCTCATATTTCTTAGAAATTTAATGAATAGGGTCAGGGGTATAGCTCAGTGGCATGAGCACCTACCTGGCAAGTGCAAGGTCCTGAGTTCAATTCCCAGTACCAAAAAAAAGAAGAAGAAAAAAAAAGAAAGAAAGAAAAAAGAAATTCAATTAATATATGTTGTCTATTTTCCTATACCTTTTAGCTCATGCAACATGTATGTCAGTGTTGACTTTTTCTTTCTTAGATTTAGTAGGAAAAACAAAAAACAGTTCTTTAAAGAAAGGAAGGGATTAAATAACTTTTTCCTTTATACTTTCTTGAAGGTCAGGGGCTTTTTCTATGAAAAAGTAGTAAATAGTTATTTGTAACTTGTGTGAAGAATAGCCAGCCTTAAAGTAGTATATTCTGAGGAAGGATTAGAACAGTGAATACCAGTATCCTTGTGTGGGATACACTTAGTTTATTTTAACCATAAGTAACAGATGAGGCGAGTGTGGTGGTGCACGCCTGTAATCTCAGCACTCAAGAGGCTGAGGCAGAAAGATCACGAGTTTGAGGCTATGCTGGGCTACACAGTAAGATCCAGACCTGCCTGGACTACATAATGAGACCTTGTCTCAAAACAAAACAAAACAAAAACATTTACTAGATGATAGGATTCAAGAATTTTTTATTTGGTATACCAATAATCATTTACAAGTAAAAGTAAAGACTTCATCATGGATTTTCAAAAAAACAAAAATGAAAGAAAATCCACCCCCTGTCCTATTATCTGAAACTAGGTTTCTTCCTCTGCATTCCTTACCCAGAGCCTGTTCTCTGACTGGTTTACTAGTTCTAGCCCTTAGTTGACTCCTTCAAGCTTTTGTGTGCTCTAGTCTGGGACTGGGGTTAGGCAAAATGTCTTAGTTATGATTCCAAAAGCATAGTCTACAAAGAACAAATTTATATATGAGCACTCATCAGAATTAAAAACTAATACTCTGGGGGTTTTGTTTGTTAAGTGCTGGGGACTGAACTTGGGGCCTCTTGAAGGCTAAATACACAGTCTATCACTGAGCTATATCTCCAGGTTAAAAACTAGTGCTCTCTAAAATGCACTGTTGAGAGAACTAAAAGCAAGCCACAAACGAGGAGAAAATAATTACAGATCACATATTTGGCATAGATTTGTATCCAGAGTATATGAAGGACTCTCAAAGCTCAACAATAAGAAAGCAAAGAACTCTTATTTTTTAAAAATGGGAGAGCTAAGAATGTAGCTCAATGATACAGTGCTTGCCTATCATGTGCAAGGCCATGGGTTCAGTCCTGAGCACTACAAAAAAAAAAAAAAAAAAAAAGACAAAAAATTTGAAGGAATCACTCACCAAAGAAGATATACAGATGATGACTTTTGCTGCACATGAAAAAAACACCATATCCAACATCATTTGTCATTAGGGAAATGCAAATTAAAACCACAGTGAGATACCACTACATACCTAAATTTTACAGTCTGATTATATTAAGTGTTAATAAAGATGTAGAGAGACTGGAGCTCTTAGGACCTGCTTTGAGAGTATAAAATGGTACACCATCTTTGGAAAACAGTTGACCAGTTACTTAAAAGTTTAAATATGCACCTACCATACAATCCAGCCATTCATTCCTTGATATTTATCCCACATATAGTACACAAAGACTTTTATACCAATATTCTTAGTAATATTATTTGTAATTGAAAAGGTGGAAACAACCCCAAAGTCCATCGACAGGTGAATGGATAAACAATGGTAATCCATGTAAAAGAATACTTCTCGAATGAAAAGGAATAGGCTATGCTTTACAACACAGACAGATCTTGAAATAATTATGCTAGACAAAAAAGACCATACAAAAAGAATATACACTGCACAATTCTATTTACAAAAAATTCTAGAAAATTCAAACTAATCTATATGCTAAGAAGCAGATCTGTGTTTGTTTAGGAGTAGAGGAGGGTGAAGGTAGGAGAGATTACCTAGAGGCATGAGAAAATTTGGGGGGCATAGACATGATCATTGTTTTGATTATGATGATGGTTTTATGTCAAAACTCATAAAATTGGGCCGGGGATTTAGCTCAGAGGCCTAAGCACCTGCCTAGCAAGTGTGAGGCTGTGAGTTCAATCCCTGGTGCGGCCAAAAAAAAAAAAGAAACGTAAAATTGTAGTTTATATATACACAAATATGTCCACTAAATCTAATTAAAACTATATATAAAGGCAGAGATATTTGTACTGAGGAGAAGCTACACTCTTTGAATGTATTCACTTAAATGATTATTTGTTTAATGTCCATTTCCCCACTTAAGTGAAACTGGGACCACAGTTGGGTGTGGTGGTGCACACCTGTAATCTCAGCACCTGTGAGGCTAAGGCAGGAGGATCATTTTGAGTTCAAAACCAGCCTGAGCTATAAGTGAGCTCAAGGTCACCCTGAACTGCATAGTGAGACCCTGTCTCAAAAAACAAAACAAACAACAAAAAAAGAAATGGGTCCACCTGGGAACCAGTGCCATGCGTAGGCTGTCACTGGAGTGAGGACAGCCAGACCTAAGCCTTTTCCCGTGAGTCAGCACCATCCATAGATTGTAGAGGGAGAGAACAAGACCCCACCAGGAAGCAAGCCCCGCTTGGGAACCAGTGCCATGCATGGGCCACAAACAGCAGGGGGACAGCCAGATCCCAACCCCTTCCAGCTTGCAGGCTGGCAAACAAGAAGTACCAATCCCCCCTCCCCCTCCCCTAAGCGATGGACCAGCTGATCCAGAGAAACACAGGCTGTGATGATAGCTATTGTGGTGAAATGCAATTGGATGCCTGGGTGCTTTGGTGTTTCACTGACCTTGCAGGTCCAGGCCCAGTGCTCTGATCATCTGTTCAGAAGATAGTGGTGCACAGCATAGTACCTGGGGAGGGGGTCTCCTTCTGAGGGTGGTAGCCATTGTTGATTCCCCATAGTCTCACTCTGAAGTCCTACATTATTCATTGTTTTGTTGGGTTGGGTTTTATTCTCTTTTGTTTTGTTTGATTATGTTAAATCCGATGGCATGAGCAGCTATTTTAAAGACAGCAAGATACATTATGGCAGCCATTTTGGATTTACTATTGTCTTGTTTTGAAGTCCTTTATTGCATTCATTGTTTTGTTTTTATTGTTTCTATTCTATGTTGTTCTTTTTGATTTTTACTATGTCGGAAGATCTCTGCAGCTATTTTGAAGACAGCAAAAGGCATTATGGTAACTATTGTTGATTTCATAATGTTTTGAAGTCCTGTATCACTTGCACTGGTTTATTTTGATTGGTTTTATTCTGTTTTATTTTCCTTGGTTTTATCCTCTTTAAAATAATTTTTTTTTTTTTTTTTTGCGGCACTGGGGATTGAACTCTTGACCTCGTGTTTGCCAGGCAGGCGATTAGGCCACTGAGCTAGATAGATCCCCAGCCCTTTAAAATAAAATTTAAAAAATTTTAAAAAATAAAAAAATAAAGTGCCATTCTGATAGGCCAAAAAAAAAAAAAAAAAAAAGCAAGAAAGAAAGAAAGAAAAAGAAAAAAAAGAAATGGAACCACATGTATTTGCACAAATGTATCTCTAATCTTCAGCATAGAATCTGGTACATATTAGAGACTTGACAAATACTTGTTGAAGAAAGACAAGAGAAATTGGGCATGGTTGTACATGCCTGTGATCTCAGCACTTAGGAGGCTGAGACAGGAGGATCGCCATGAGTTTGAGGACAGCCTGGGCTACATACTAGTTAAGGCCGGTTTGAACTACACAGTGAGACCCTGTAAAAGAAAGAAAGAAAGAAAGCAAGAAAGAAAGAAAGAAAGAAAGAAAGAAAGAAAGAAAGAAAGAAAGAAAGAAAGAGAGAAAGAAAGAAAGAAAGAAGGAAAGAGAGAGAGAAGCTCAAGTTTAGCTCTAGGAAAAAGGAAGAATTTATTGCTACTGATAGATATCAGGCAATCAGGAGGGACAGTCTGAAGACTGAAAGAGAGGCAGGGAAGCAGTAGAAAGCAGTAGTTTCGAGGAAGAGAAGGATTAGAAAAAGGCCTTTGGACTTTTGGGTTTAGCAGTTAGAAGCACTGGTGATCTGAAAAAGGGGCCTTTCAGACCCAGCTCAGGTTGTTTCCTCTTCCCCACCTGGCGTCTATTCACTGGGCTCCATCTGCGCAAAATGCCACCTGAGTTCAAGACTTCATAATCATTCCAGTAGCTCAGTTCCTTTCTCTGCTGCCACTCTTGTTCCCATTTACCACAGAGTAGCTTGAATGATTGCTTTAAAATATAATGGAGGCTGGACATGGCGGTGCATGCCCCTAATCCCAGCTACTCTGGAGGTTGAGGCAGGCTGTTATAAATTTGACCGGTTTACCAAGACCCTGTCTCAAAATAAAAATTTATAAAGGGCTGGGGATGTAGGTCCATAACAGGGCATCTCCGGGTTCAATGCCCAGTACTGAAAAAACAAACACATGCCTAGCTCCTTGTGGTTTAGTTCTCCTCTTTACCCCAATGGTCAGTACTGCCAACGTGCTCCAGCTATGAAACTATCAAACCTTGTCACTTCGTCAGCTAGAATCAGGTAAGGTAACTGAGATTTGAAATTCAAAAACAAAAACAAAACAAATTCTCTCACACAGTTTTTTGTTTTTGTTTTTGTTTTGTTTTGTTTTGGTACCAGGGATCGAACTCATGACCTTGCCCTTGCCAGGCAGGCGCTTATGCCACTGAGCTGTATCCCTGGCCTCTCACACAGTTTTTGAGGGTCAAAAATCTGGGAGAGGCTTAACTGTGTGCTTCTGGCTCAGGGTCTCTCATAAAGTTATAACAGAGGTAGAGTATTCCCACCAAACATGGGAATGGTGGCGCATGCCTGTAATCCCAGCACTAGGAAGGCTGAGGCAGGAGGATCACAGTGAGTTTAAGACCAGCCTTAACTACGTAGCAGAATCATGTCTCAAAACAAAAAACAAAAAACAAGATAAAAACAAAAACAAAAACAGGCCAGGAATTTAGCTTGGTGGTACAGTGCAAGGTCCTGAGTTTGATTCCTGGTACTCCCCAAAAACCTATATATACATAATGTCTCAGAGGTGTTAGCTGGGGCTTCAGTCATCTGAAGTCTTGACTGCTTTTAAAATGCCTCACTCACATGGCTCTTGGTAGGATGCCTCAGTTCTTTGCTAGTGGTTGAGCAAAGGCAAGACTATGTCTCACAATTTAAAAAATTAAAAAGGGATGGGGATGTAGAGTCCTTGCCTAACATAAGATGTGGGAAGCCCTGGGTTCCATCTGCAGCAACACACGTGAAAGGAAAGAGAGAGACAGAGACAGAGACAGAGAGACAGAGAGAGAGAATGAGAATGAATTAGAGTTCTTACCAATACTGAAATAATTGCTATAAGCACAGACTGAAGCTCTATTATGACAGGCAAAGAACTAATTACAGTACTTAGAAGGATGAAGCATCTGTGAAAGCTCTTAAGAGAGACTAACTTAACCTGTGCTTCATGTTTGTCGTAGTCAGGGTTCACATGGGAAAGGCTTTAATACGGGACACATAATTTACAGGATTATTTTGTAATATTCACCCAAACAGTCAAATGCAGAGGGCTGGGGATTTAGCCCAGTGGCATAAGCACCTGCCTGGCAAGCGCAAGGTTGTGAGTTTGATCCCCGGTGCCGCAAAAAAAAAAAAAAAAAAAAAGTCAAATGCAGAAGAGTGCAGGAGATCTGTCCACTCACTAGAGACCCAAAGAATCCAGCTGAGGGCCTCAGTTGCACAGCAATGTCCTGCACGAGTGCAACTGGAGGCCTAGAGCCCACGACAACATCTCATCCAAATCTGTATCAAGGATCTGCCCTGAGCAGGCCCAAAGGTCAGCAGTGGAAGCTAGAAAGTCTGTGCCAGCAGGATGAAGGATCTGTGCCAGAGGCTGAGGGATCTGCACTGGAGCCAGGAAGTGACGCTCTAGGCAAGGACCAGAGCTCCCTTGAAGAGAACCACAGCCATTCTCAGAGACAGTGAGGATCTGAACTCCTCTGACAAAGATGAGAACTGCTGAGTTCCTTCAGGAGAACCAATGTGACAAGCTGCTCCAGGATAATCAACAGCACTCATCTTGCCGGGGACATAGCTCAGAGGCACAGCGCCTGTCCCCGCAAGCGCAAGGTCTTGAGTTTGATTCCCAGTACCAAAAACAAACAAACAACAACAACACCCCACAAACAAAAAAAAATAGCATTCATCTTTCCCTTCAGTTCTCTTTTTATGTTATTGGCAGCAATGCTCAGGTGGGCTTTCCACATGCAGCACATACTGATTCAGTTCAGCTGGGTGTTACAAGTTGCCCATTGGTTAATCTACCACAATGTTCTTCATCTGTAAAAAGGGCCTAATGATGTCTGTAACACCTTCCATGCTGAGTTATTATGTGTATAAAGTGGAATAACAAATGGAAATTTCTTTTGAAAAGAATAGAGCATTTTTGCTGGGTATGATAGCACATGCCTGTAGTCCCAGCACCTGGGAGGATGAGACAGGGGGATCATTGTGAGTTTGAGGCCAGCCTGGGTTACACAGTGAGTTCGAGGCCAGCCTGGGTTACACAGTGAGTTCGAGGCCAGCCTAAACTACATAGTGAGACCCTGTCTCAAACAACCTCTCCCCCCAAAAAAGAAAAGAAATAGAACATTTTTCTGATTTTCTTGTTATTGTTATTACTACTCTCTGGAAAGTTAGAAAGAGGCTTAGTTGATATTAAAAATATAGTAAGATCTGTATTTTTCATTTTTTTTCTCCCAGAAGTCTTTGATAATGAGAACCTATAATACTGGGATCAGAAAAAAG
Organism: Cuniculus paca; assembly: GCA_004365215.1. Taxonomy (NCBI): domain Eukaryota; kingdom Metazoa; phylum Chordata; class Mammalia; order Rodentia; family Cuniculidae; genus Cuniculus; species Cuniculus paca. The sequence continues at coordinate 7,959 of RJWT010028411.1, read as the reverse complement.
AAAACTCAATTCTCTTCACTCTAGCCCTTCAGATATTATGGATATACAAATCAGACCTGTGAAGCAGAGTGGCTCTTTGTGCATCTTAATTAGAACATTAAACATTCACAGCATCTATAGGTGATGTGGATTTTAATGAAGTTCATTTCTATTAACTCTTTGTTCTCATTCCCACTAAGTAGAACAAGGTCAGTGGATTTGAGATGAGAAGGAAGGAGCAGAAAGAGGGCAATGAAGGTGGACAAGGATAGGTGTGAGAAACAGAAATTTCCTCAGAGAAGCTATATTTATTCTCATGTGTTGGGGAATCACACTGTCCTCCCTAAAATTAAATTGAAGCCAGGAGTGGTGGTACACCCCTGTAATCTTGGTACTTGGGAGGCTGAGGCAGGAGGATTGCCACAAGTTCAAAGTCAACCAGATCTCAATTGTAAGACTCTATCTCAAAAAAACAAAAAAAGTAAGACTAGGACCCCCACGGCACTCCCACGTCACCACCACCTTGCATTTTATCCTTACCATCCTTGCCTTAGGCTGAGAATTCAACCTCCTCTGCCATACCCAGATCCCTAACTTCTGGAATGTGGACTACATTGCCGTCGTTCTACCTCCCTCTTCCCCACCCTTACTCTGCCCCCAGAACTCATAGTCCTTGGAGGATAAGACTGATTTTGTCATCAAGGTGCATAAACATGGGACCCATGTTGCTGTAGTCAGGGGATTGCAAGGAAAATGATTACATACAGGACATGTAATTTATAGTACTATTTATAATGGAGACCCAAGGAGTCAAACACAAAAAAAGTGCAGGAAATATGTTCACACACTAAAGACCCAGAAAATCCAGTCGAGGACTTGGATCCCATGGCAATAACCTACATGAGCTCAGCTGAAAACCTAGAGTCCATGACCTTGCCTCCCACAAGTCCAACTGGAGGCCTAGAGCCACAGCAGTGACTCATGCAAGTCTATTTCATGGATCTGTGCTGGGAAGGCCCCAAGGTCAGCACTGGAAGCCAGAAAATCTGTGCCAGCAGGATGAAGGATCTGTGCTAGTACGTTGAGGGTTCTGCACTGGAGCCAAGAAGTGACACTCAAAGTAAGGACCAGGGCTCCCCTGAAAAGTATCACAGCCATCCTCAGCAACAATGAGGTCCCGAGCTCCTCAGACGATAACAGCTGAATACATATCAGGAAGCCAGCATGACAAACATCTCCTGGAGATTGCACATCACACATCTTCCCCTCCAGAGCCAGGAAGTGATGCTCAAAGTATGGAATAGAGCTCCCCTAAAGTGAATCGCAGTCATTCTCAACAAGGTCCCTAACTCCTTTGACAATGAGAACAGCCAAGTTCACATCAGGGAAGAAGCTTAGCAAGCTTCTCCAGGAGAACCCACAGCAATAGGAAAATCAACAGCACCAAAAAACAACACTTAGGAGAACCCACAACACTGCTCTTCCTCTCCACGTCTCTTTTAATGCTGGCAACTTCCCTCAGGTGGGCCATCCACACTCAGCGCCACGCTGATTCAGTTCAGCAGGTGTTTAAGTTGACCACCAGTTTTTAATCCACCACACATGTTTACATGTGAGAATATTTCTATTGATAAATTATTATAATTTTATGAGCTTTATTATATTAAACAATGAACACTTCACAGGAAAAAAATTACAAAAATAAAATATTGAGATTTTAATATCTATTGAGTGTTTATAAAAAAGCATCAAAATTTTCAACCTCAGCTGGCTGTTGGTGTACAAAGTCTGAAAAAGAACATCAGAAGTAAATTTCCATATGAAATACAATGAAAATACCAATAGCACTCTACAAAAAAAAATCTTTACTTCGATTATCACACCTCAGGCAGTCTGCATGCACGACCACAGTGTGTTGTATACATATGCATTGCTTACACTGATAGCACATGTCTTTTGCTTTTCTGGCCTTTTTGTGGAACATACTTGACATCTTGGTTGTCTTGCTGTTTTGTCAGGAGGTTCTTGTTACATTATACAGTGTGTAGTTAACAGAAACATAGAAAATCAATAAAATAAATTATTAAATTCTTAATATGTATCGTGCATTTAGAATAGACATCAACAGGGGGCCGGGGATATAGCTCAGTGGCATAAGCACCTGCCTGGCAAGCATAAGGTCCTGAGTTCAATTCTTGGTACCCCCCCCCAAAAAAACAAGAATAGACATCAACATCTTCACATCAGCTAGGTGCTTGCTTTCAAAGCCTAAAAGACAGCATCGGAAATAAATTCCTATATGAACAACAACAAAAATACCAATTGCACTCTACCGCAGAAATTAGCTTTGCTTCAGCTGTCACACCCAAGGCAGTCTTAACACATGACAGACGACTACATGTTTCATGCACAGGTCTCCCTTACACTGGCAGCACATGTGCTGAGCTTTCCTTTCCCACATTGCAGTCTTGTCACCTCTCTTCCTGTTTTTTCAGGAACTTCCTACTATATCATACAACATGCACTTAGCAGGGAAATAAGATACCAGTAAAATACAGTATCAAATATACAATGAGTACTTAGAATAGACATCAACATTTTCACATCAGCTGTTTATTTGCTTACAAAATATAAAAGATAACATCAAAAATAAAAACTTATGTGAACTACAGTGTAAACACAAACAACAGTCTACCACAGAAGTAACCTTCGCTTCAACTGACACACCCACAGCAGTTTTCACACAAGACAACCGCATGTTCCATACACAAGTGTTGCTTACACTGATAGTATGTATATTTTGTTTTCCTGTACTTTCTTGTAGGGCACGGTTGACATCTTTTTTGTTTCCTTATTGTTGTAGTAGGTGTTTGTAATGCTGCCTGTTCACCTGTTAGCTCACTAGTGTGCTCTGCAAATTTTTTTGTATAGTTCTGGGGGCAGAAACACTTTATTTTTCTTCTGCTGTAAATGAGCTCTTGATAGGCATGATGGTGGATGCCTGTAATCCCAGCACTTGGGAGGCTGAGGAAGGAGGATTGCTGTGAGTTTGAGGCCAGCCTAAGCTACACAGTGAGACCCTGCCTCAAATAAATAAATAAATAAACAAACAAACAAACTCTGATGAGCTCCAGTCCCAATCTTCTAAGAAAATTTCTCCATGATATTTTGCACTTGCTATTTTCTTTGTAAACTATCAAACTACTTATACCACACATATTTAGGATCAAGTAAAACAGAACCATTGGCCAATGCTTTGTGTTTCAAGTGACATCATACTTACTGCATAACTCATCAATGATATCTATGCTACATTTGGTTTGATTGTTGAAAGTTTCCATCTCAAGCTTCCATTTTGTCAAGGTTTCCCTATCAATATTTCCATCATGGCGAAATGTTGACATCAGCAGTACCAGTTTGCTTTCCTTCACCATATGTAAGGCCATTGTTATATCTTTCTGAAATCCAAAGATTGTAGTACACAATACTCTTTTTTTTTTTTTCTGTCTTTTTGAGAGAGGGTCTCATGATGCAGTTCAGGCTGGGCTTGGGCTCACTTCATAGCCCAAGCTGGTCTCAAACTTGCAATGATCCTCCTGCCTCAGCCTCCTGAGTGCTGGGATTACAGGAGTGTGCCACCACACCTGGCTACAGTACTCTGTTTTGAAATTGTAACATTTAATTTGGAATTTCTGCTTTGTTCCTGTGTACAGTTCCTGCACTGGTCAACTTGTGCTCTGTTAGCAAATGTAACATCAATTGGAAATCAGTAAACCAACTGTCACATGTCACATTACCATTAGTTTGGGAGAAGGGTCAATAAGTCTGTTCACAACATCATTTGGTTTATTACTATATGAATAAGGACTTGATGGCTGAGTTCCAGGATAAATGTCTAAATTGAAAGAATAATAAATCTTTGTATCTACAAGGGCCTAAATTTTTATGCCATATTTTATTCATTATTCTTCCATAACTCTTTTACATTCCTGCAATCACCATGAGAAATCCCTGCTAAGTACAGCAGACCTAAGAATGCTTCCAGTTCAGCTAGTGAGGTATCATAATAAATGTATTTTTTAAATATGGCTGTTGATGCATACAGAATGTTTTATTTGAATTTTAGCCTTTTTGTAGTCCACAGCATCTTGTAGCATTTTGTCGGTTACAGTTTCCAACACTGAATGGCAGTGCTGACATTTTGTCCAATATGTTTCACCTCTGCCAAGACTTTCACTGTATTTTTGGACCTAGTTTGAACATTGGATCATTCCATTTGGTTGCATGGTCACTTCCCAAATTTTGACTAAAAAAATGTACACTCACTGTTTTCTTCATCATCTGAATCAAGGGGGTCTGCATTCCCTTTGTCTGTATCAGCCGATTCTTGCTCCATTTCATTGTCACAGAATCTTTGGCTCATATGGCCAATGTTAAAATCATCATCATTATTATCCACCCACACCACTCTTCTGTTATGAAATCATGTATTTTACCATAATGGATCATCTTCTTCATCCTTGCATGAATAACCTGATGATTCAAATTTTGACCTCCTCCAAAACTTGTAAATCTGGTTTTTCATGTGCCATTGTACTGAATTGGGCTACTTCTACAGAAAAATCCGAAGAAAACTTTTTAAAAACAAATCCTGGGCCAGGGATATAGCTCAGTAGCATAGCACCTGCCTGGCAAGTGCGAGGTCCTGAGTTCAATTCCTGGTACCAAAAAAAAAAAAATTCTGAGATTGAGGCAGGAGGAGAATTGCCAGGAGTTCAAGGCCAGCCTTGGCTACATAGTGAGTTGAAACCTAGCCTGAACTATGTAGGGAGACCCTGTCTCAAACAAAAACCTAAAAAACAAATTCTGAAGTCGAGTAGGTCTATTGGACCCTCATGATGCTTGCATAGACATACACAAAACCAGTCAGCCTGAGCATAAAGGTGGGTCCAAATCCCGTTTTAACGATTTTGCACATATGCACACTCCTTGGCATTTGTCATACCAAGTGGGTAAACACATGGATTGCTTCGTGTATCCCTCAGGGAAAGGTACTGAGCTACACAGCCAGATACTATAATGCTAAAGTACAAATTTACATTAGAAAAGTAAGGGATGGGTCCACTGGACCCACGCTTATGCCATGTGAGGTTTTTTTGAGACAGGGTATGTAATTCAAGCTTGCTATGTAATTCAAGCTGTCCTTGAACTCACTGTGCCGCCCAGGTTGATCTTGAACTTGTGGCAATCCTGTCTCAGCCTCCTGAATGCTAGGATTACAGTTGTGTACCACCATGCCTGGAAATCCACAAAGGCATTATTTATTTATTTAAACTTTATTTATTTTTTGTCTTTTTCAGACAGGGATCTCACTATGCAGTTCAGGCTGGACTTGAGCTCACACTGTAGCCCAGGCTGGTCTCGAATTTGCAACAATCCTCCTGCCTCAGCCTCCCGAGTGCTGGGATTACAGGTGTGCACCACCACACCTGGCTATAACTGCCATTTTCTTTTGAAAATTTTATTTATCTTTAAAAATCACAAAACTTTATGATTACATTAAATTTAAAATTTAACTTTAAATTACATTAACAATAGATGCCAGTTTTACCGTAACAAGTATGATTAGCTGGACATTGTGATACATTCCTATAACCCCAGTACTCTGGAGACTGAGGCATGAAGATTCCATGAATTTGAGGTCAGCCTGGATGACCTACTGAGTTCAAGGTCAGCTGGAACTACATAGTGAGACCTTGTCAAAAAAAAAAAGATGTACAATTAATATATGTAATGATTAAGAGCATGAGCTTTGGTGAAAAATTTTAGTATATATGCTGCTGAAGCGAGTACGTGATATCTAGAATTCAAATTCTAGCCGCAATGTTGGGCAAATTATTTAAGCCTTAGTTTCCTCATTTTTAATGTAATCATTGTTTCTACCTCTCACAGTTGATTGCAAGGATTAAATAAATTGTTAGTATAGACAGGCGAGTTAGGTAGAAGGTAGCTAAAGAGACGCTGGACCAAGGTAGAGTCAGGATAATCAGGCCTTGGTCAGGTAAGCAGGAGCCTAAGGTTAAGAGCTAACAAGAACTAGGTGGACAATTAAGTTCAGGATGTAATAATTAAGGTGATGGATGAGCACTATGGCAACTTCTGCTCCTACCTATTAGGAAAATGTTATTTTCCTTCTTACTTTTAATGAACCGCTTGAATAGGACAGTGGCCAAGAGTCACCTGCAGACATACACTTACCACATATCTCTACGCCTCATAGGCCCATAGTTTGACTCAAAATGGTCTGGGATATGGTCAATTTTTTGTTGTAAAAACTCTTAGTCAAGGGCTGGGGATTTAGCTCAGCGGCACAAGTACTTGTCTAGCAAGTGCGAGGTTGAGTTCAATCCTTGGTACCAAAAAAAAAAAAAAAAGCAAAAACTCTTAGTCAAGTGTGGTGCTTTCCTGGAATCCCACCATTCAGGAGGCTGAGGCAGAAGAATCGCTGCAAGTTTGAGGCCAGCCTGGGCTACAGAGTGAGCTCAAAGCCAGTCAGAACTACATAAGACCCTGCCTAAAACAAAACAAATCCTCCTAGACACAGAGGCCTCGTGGGAGCCCACTGTCAGGTCCCCTTCTGACTATTGGGAGCTATTTCTCTCTTTTTAATAATCATCCCTCCTGTCTACCTCCTTTGTCCTCTCATTCATTCTTCAACTTCAGGAGACAAGGACCCAGATTTTTGCCACTGCATTACCACCTGTAAAGCATCTTGAGCAGTGTCTAGCACATAATAAGCAGTATACAATATATGTTGGAAAGTATTACCCTAGAAAGCCTTTGCTTTCAAAAGGAAGACATTTTAAACAACCTATAATCTCAAGGTTTGTATTTCCTCTCACTAATAAAAACATAAAGGATTAAAAATTACAAATTTGAGGAAGTTAGCCTACCTTCCAAAGCTATTTAATTTTATTTTTCAGCACTAGAGATTCAGCTCCTTATTCTTTATTTTGAGACAGAGTCTCCCTAAATTGATAAGTTGCCTCGGCTAGGTTTGAACTCATGATCCTCCTGCCAAAGGTCTTTTAGTTTTGCTTCTCATTAGTCATATCTATGCTCTTCGAAATAATCGGAAACTTGACAGGGTTCATTTCTGTAGGAGGAGCTCCCCAGCTTTCTCCTCTCCAGCTGTCGCCTTCCCAGCCTATCCCTCCAACTGAACCCCACCCCAGGGTGGCAACTACGCTGGTCTTTCCCGTCCCTGTTCTAGCAGTGGGATTTTGGCACGCAAAGTCCCACATCCAGAAAAAGGCCCTGGTGAGTGGATGGTTCCCATTGGTTGACCTATATGTGAACCCTGAACTTTAGATATATGTATACTAAAATTTTGGGAGTGGCCTAGGGAACAGCTATTTCCCTGGGCCCCTGTCCTCTATTTTGGAACACTCTCCCTGTGTCATTTCCTAAGGATATTTTTAAGCCTTCCTGAAAATCAAGTTCCAGGCTCTCCTGGGAGGCAGCTTAAGTATAAATTGGCTTGGGATTAGTGGGTAGAATAGGAGCATAAGGGTAGACTGTGATGTGGACAAGAAGTTCAATTTAGAAATCTTGTGAGTTTAAACGAGAAAATTGTGAAAGGATCTAGATAACAGGGCCTAACACACAGTGAGCACCCCAGCATGGTAGCTGTAAGCTGAGTCCCCTGAATGACATTTAAAGATATTTCCCTTTGTTCCTTCCCTTTCTGTTTTCCCCCTTCAATCAGTTGGTGCCCTTTATGCTTATTCCCTCGGAAAAATGTGGCAGAAAGGGTAGAGTTGGTGACTACATAATGCCTGCCAAATACTTTGTTTTGTTGGCAAGGCGTTCAATGGCAGGATCATGGTGTCTCAGTAATAAGAAAGGACGAGCTGCCAGGCATGCTAGTGCACACCTGTAATCCCAGCATTTGGGAGGCTGAGGCAGGAGGACTGCTGT
>RJWT010028410.1:0-15233 GCA_004365215.1 Cuniculus paca | reverse complement strand
TAAGATGCAGGTTTTTTCCACAGTCCAGCATCTCTAAAATCAGCCTGTCTTAGAATTAATGGTCTCTTGCAATCAATTAGCCATCTGACAGTTGTGATGTTGCAGAAGCTGTGGGCGAACATGTGAACGTCATCATAGTTCCTATCATTACTGGACAGCTTCAACCCCTGCATGTTTCAGTCTATGAACTAGTTAATAATCATCAGAGGAGAGAAAAAGAATCCGAAATGTTTGAAGATTTTCAGTTGTACTGACATGAATATTTACTTGACTGACTTTTAGTTGGGCCCCTGAGCCTTCTCCTTGACCAATCAGTCTATGTATTTCCATGTAAGATCTAGTCTTAGCAAGAGTCCTCCTAAGTCAGTTTGGCAAGGGCCCGTCCTCCACATGGGAGCACTCTTGGTATCTGATCAGGTTCCTCATCCTCCAGCAATCTCAAGTGATGTCTGATCGCCATGGCCCGTCTTCTGCAGAGTCCTGTTAGGTCGGCCATAACCAGGACCTCCCTTGTCCTGAAGTTTCCTCTTCAGCATTTCCGCCCCTGTCCCTCCCTTTGTTCCTCGACTGTAAATCTCTACCTACCCACACTGTGTTCAGCATGCATCCCAGTTCTACACAAAGCACTTTATTCCCTGTCAGTCATGCCCCTAAAAATCAGTTTGGACTGTTATAGCTACTTTCTAACTCTGGTTTTTCTTTGACAATATGTACTGCAAAATTTTTTTAAAAATCATGAATACCATATTGTGGTACAAGTGTCAACAGCCTGGAAAAAATTCTGGAGATAATAATGAATAATTCCTTGAAAAAATGATACAGTGCCATCACCCTTGGCAGAACAGAGGTTGTTACAGCATGGAAAATACGGACTTCAAAAACTGAACTGGCAAGTGACATTGACATTTCAGGCACTGAACTTCACAAACTCACAAGCCAGACCGATGCTCACATCATATGCCCAAGTTAGCCCCAAAGAGCTCTTTCAACAGATATAAAACAAAATTCAAAACAACATGAAAACAACATGTATCATGATTTATTGACATTTTTCTCTTAGAGTTACACAAACAATGGTGTGTGTTAAAGTCTTATTTTCAATGACTTGCAGTGGGTTTCAGCTTGCAGGCCACATGTGGAGAATTAGTGACTGTTTAAAGGATGCACCAGGAGGCATCGCCAAGGGACAGCTGGGCTGTGTGACGCAGGCAGTCAGCACATCTGCAGGGAAAACCGAGGACACCCCGCTTCTTTCTTCCTCGTCCAGCCCATTCCCCCAATAATACTCCTCTTCCTTTTGTTAATTCTTCCATTACAAATATAATTATGGGTGGTTCTTTTAAAATCTGGGGGATGATGGAGCTTTTAAAAAAGTGTGTGCCCAGTATACTATTTTTTCCTGAAAAGTAAAACCCACACTTAATCCACTTCTTCAGGGAATCCCCTCAGTGACATTTGGTCGCATCTCCAGTGGCTCCGACGTGAGTTAAATCAGATAAAATATCATAAAGGACAGACTTGTGCTAGAAATCGTTCATCATCTGTGTGAGATTCACATTTAACTGAGTGTTCCAAAGCCCTTGTTGCTCAGTCTATCAACTCAAGCCTGGCTCCTCTCTGTTCCCCAAGGGCACCGGCTTGTCCCTTCCTTTTCTTCATACCTACTGTCTTCCCTTCCTGTGCCTCCCTAGCTCCTCCTTGTCCTTCAGGTCACAGCCCAAGGTTCACTTCTCAGGTGTCCTTCTAATTCCTTACCCTCAATCAGAGACGACTTCCCTACATGCTTCTCCCTGTCTTTCACAGTAGGAGTCACAATTCGCAATCATTCCTCTGTTGCTGCATCAATGAGATCAGCACCTGTATGAGTTTCCTTTTGCTGCTGTAACAAATCACTAGGGCCTGGGGACTTGAAATAATGCAGAGCTGCTATCTCGCTTACTGGTGGTAGGAGTGCAACATTGGTTGGCAGGGCTGCATTCCTTCCTGAGAACCCAGGGAGAGTGTTTTCTTGCTTTTTGCAGATTCTAGAAGCTGCCTATACTTGCTGGCTGATGACCCCATGTCACGCCTATTTTGGTCATTTCATCCCCTTGGCTGATGCTGAGCTGATGCTTCTTCTCATAGGAATGCAGTGATTAGATTTGGCCTCCTAGATAATCCCGAGCTATTTCTCCACCTCAAGACCTTTCATTCGTTCACATCCGCAGAGTCCTTTTGCCATAAGGGAAACACGATCGTAGATTCACGATTATAACATGGACGTTCCTTAGAGGTTGTTATTCTGCTTGCCCATGCATCTGGACTGTGGAGGTAGACTGTGTTTATTTTTCTGTACCATATTTTCAGCAGCTGTCATGTAACACACACTCGATCAATATTGATGAAATGAGTGAATTTATCTTTTATGTTGCCCTACTTAAAAGTAAGTAGCAAAATCCCCGCACCATTTACCAAACTGAACTGATGAACCTGCATGTCTAATCTAGAGACTTGATATTTCACAAGTGTCTCTCCAGGTAGATGGATGAGAAAGAGGTGGCCTGGGCTATGTCCCAGCGTTCCTATGCTTTCCTGCATCTGCTCCTCTCTCAGGAGCTCTGGATGAATTTGACATTTTCTTCTTTTGCTAAACTCCCCCCTGGGCCCTAGGACATCAGGCTCTCCCACAATTCCTCCCGCCTCTCCAACAGCTCTTGCTTAGTTTGCTATCTTGGTGTGACTCCTCCAGCTGCCAAAGTCCTGTTCCTGGGCCTTTTGTCATCTCGAACCTCATTCCCCTAAACGATCTCACCCAGTCCTGGGCTTTAACACTATCTGCTGCTGAGATTCCGCACTGTCCCGGCTGTGACTTTCCCCACAGCTGCCCAAATCATGTATCTAATTTCCCATCACTATGTTTTCCTATTTGCCCTCAGCTGAATGTCTAACATGATCTCAAACTTAACAATGTCCCAAGCAGAACTATTTACTCCTCACACCCCCAAATACATTTCTCCCTGTGGACATCCGCATCTCAGCAACTAACACCACCGCAGGCCCGTGAATGCTCTCCCCAGCCTGCTGCATCTCAGTCGTGAGCAAGTTCTGTGGATTTCTTCACAACCAGGCTCAAACACATCCCCTTTGGGCCACTGACTCCGTGCCCGCTGCTGTCATCTCTGGCTACCATACCGTGGTCATTGCTGATGGGCCTCTTTGCCTCCAGCCCTTCCTCCACCTAAACTGGATTCTCCAGCAGTCACCAGTGTGGTCTTTTTAAAATGTCTGTCAGATCACCCTGTTCCCTTGCTTAGATCCTTTCCGTGGTCTCCCTTACAGTTAAATCCAGCCTTTTTTCTTTGCCTTACAAAGCATTGGTTTGTCCCCGCTGGGTCCCTGCTCCTTCTGTTGCTCCCTGGGGTGTTCTCCAACTGGCCATGCTCATTTATATATCAAAGGCTTAGCATTTGAGTCTCCCTGTTAAAGGACTCTTCCCTGGGGTTTCACATGGCTGGGAACTTGCAACCCGTCAGGTCTTTTGGGGGGGGGGGCTGTACTGGGAATTTAACTTAGGCCCTTGAGCTTGCCAGGCAGGTGCTTGTGCTGCTGAGCTATAACCCCGGCCCCCATCAGGTCTTAGAGCAAATGTCAGCTCTTCGATGTGGCCTTTCCTAACTCCCAATCTAACACAGACGCCCTTTGAGGTGTTGCACTCTGCAGCGGTACCGCAGGTATTTCCCCGAGGCTCACGGTGCAATCCAGCATCTTCTGCCCTTCCCAGTAGGGTCGCAGCCCACAGAGCCAGGGACTTGCAGCTTGTTCACCGCTGGGTCAGGTAATGTCAGCTGCCTGGCTGATTAACTATCAAATGGTTTGATGAGGCTGAGTATCCAGAGCTTGTCAAACACGCACATCGGGAGTTTTCCTTTGTTGCAACCGTCTCCTCGTCTCCTCGAGGCACCCTGACTGCTAAGGATTCTGAAGCGTGAGCAAGCAGGGGAGTCACCTGCACTGTGGGGCAGGCCAAGTGCCTCCAGTGTGGCAGCTCAGCCTGTGCACCTGGCACGAGGGAGGCCTGCTGCTGTCCCCTTTCCTCCGTGCTGGGGGCAGGCAAGGTCCAGCAGCACTCACAGATATTTAGGCCCTCAGCTTCCAGAGGAGCAGCCCCTACACAAGCAGCAGGAGGACGCAGGACTGGTCCTTGGGGCCCGAGGACAGCAGCACTCTCCGCAGAGTCCAGCGCACGGCTCGGGCCAGGCACTAGGTGTGACTCAGCTCCTGGGCGGTGGCTGGGGAAAATGACTGAGTGTGGGAGCCAAGAGCTCTGTTTAATTCCAGTCCTGTGGTTCTGAGAGCCCAAGAAGGTGCTGAAACACGGGGTAGAGAAGTCTGTCCTCAGCTGTCCTCGTCTGGACACAGCCGTGGGTAGGAACTGCAGGCCTGCTTAATGTTCCTCCAGTGACAACCGCCTGAGTGCAAGTGGGCCTCGGCAGGGAGCGCAGCTTCACTTTGTGGGAGGGAGGAGCAGACAGGACTGGCTCATTAGGTGGCGTCAGCATCCCATCCTCCTGGAGGATCCCAGGAGAAAGCTTCACCGAGCTCTGGCCACAGGCAGTGGCAGGGACAGGGCTGAGTCTAACACGAAGCTTAGGTGGGATGCTGCAATACATCCCACATGGAGAAAGTCACAGATGTGGAAAAGACTAGAACTTTCCAGAAGATTTTGCAAGCTTGGTTATGAACTCCGTGGGGCTAATGCATCAATGGGCTGTCGGTAAGCCAGAGCAAGGAAAATGATAAGAAACACATAGACAAGCCTACAGGCTTTCTGGGCTCTTTTCTGGCTCCCCCAGTTTCCCCAGCTGCATTTGAGCCAAGTACCTACCTGCAGTAACTAAACTCCAACTATGATGTGTCCTCATTTCTTCCCAGGAAGAATTCACAAATCAATCAGTTTTAAGCTCATTTCTTCCCTTGTGTACATCAGAGATTTTTCTTTTGCCTTTCAGGTGACACGGGGCCATGTCCAGAGATGACTTACGGGGGTCACAGCTGTATGAGAGGAATGCTATGGGGTATAACACGTGAGGCAGGGGCACTGCTAAACACCCCACAACACATAAGAAATAAACCCTACACTCAGATTGCCCTGCATGAACTGTCCCCTGTGCAGTCTGAGAAATCCTGACGTATACTGACATATACTTAAATCTCTCTGCTGCTCTGGCTTTAATTAGGGACTTTGAGAAGAAGGAAAATGCCCCCACGATACTGAACCAGCTGGCTGATGGCTAGTTTGCAAATAATTCTTCTCGAGAACTGTCTCTCTGAGCTCTGAGCTCCTTCTGTATGCAGTGCTGGTGCCATGGCATGTGAGATTCTGCTGCAACCTTCCCCTTCCGCTGAGCACCTTACCTTTAGGTTGCTAGCAAACACTTCAGACAGCTGGAAGGCGTTACCATCCATATATTAAAAAAAAAACACACTCAAGTACGTATTCCTTTGGAAGTTCAATATCATGAAAGTCACAAGGCCATTTATAAGGATTATTTTAAAGGCTTTTTATGGTTACTATTAAATAAATTATATGTTCAGTGTACTGAAGCATCAGAGAAGAAATAAATGTAGAATCCCTGCTTTGAAGTAGTTGCAATATCCTGCTAGGCCCAATAAAGCGAGACATGAAAATCTACTGTATTGTAACAAGAACACTCAGGTCTCATTGGGGAAAAAATTCACAAGGGAGACTATTTCAGAAGACAACCCAGCAAGACCTGAGCTGAAGAACAGAGGGCCTGCTGAGCAAGGGTGACCACAGTATCACGCTCTTTAAATTAATGTGGAGAGACTCACAGAACAGGAGGGGAGGCGCCAGGGACCACAGCCAGAGATGCTGAGCAGAGGCCGACTTGTAGAGGCACACATTTATGCCCCTAATCAAGAATGGCTAAAGTTCTTCTGCACAGTGCCAGTGGGGAGCAGGTGGTGTTTGCTGCCACTGTGGAGAAGAGAGGCCCTGCAGAGACTGCGAGCTCTTCAGGACTGGGGTCTCTTGGTTAGTGCAAGCATTTACCTGGGCATAATGAACTGAGTGGCTTAAATCAGAGCTATATATTATCTTTCAGCTCTGGATGCCGGAAGTCTGAGAGCACCCAACTACTATTGAATGCCACACAATTCTAGAGAGTACTTATCATTTGTTTATCGTTTAACTTCTATTTTTAAAGGAGGAGTAGAGTGGGGAGATGGTTGTGTGTGAGCACAACCTTTCACTGCCCCCTTCCTTGACAGGAGGCTCCAGAACAGCTCAAGGAAGTCGTAAGGAATCACATCTGCCATTGTCTTAACAGTAAGAGGTTTGCCATCACTGTTCTGTAGTATCCAAAGTTGCCAGCAAACCACCACGAGCCAGGGCAGTATGTGGACTAATTCTTCCACAGCCTTGTTAATGAACCAATTATATTGGCATCTTCTCACCACTTCAGGACTGGGGACTCTTGGTTAGTGCAAGCATCTCCCCACTCTACTGCTCCTTTAAAAATAGAAGTTAAATGATAAACAAATGATAAGTACTCTCTAGAATTGTGTGGCATTCAATAGTAGTTGGGTGCTCTGTTGGGAGAGAAAAATATGGTAAGTTCTGTGGACAGGAATAAGACAAACATATTGTCATCAAGCTCACTGTGAGGTAGGTTGCTAACAAATACAGTGTTTCAGAAAAGTCAGTCCCAGCATATGAGAACTGGTCCCAAGGTGTGCTGAGACCGAAGAAAGGCAGACCAACCCAGGATCGCAGAGTACGATTTGTAGGACTTACTGGCAGAAGTGTGGTCTGGGTGGATGCTTGTGATTTGAGCCAAAAGGAGGGGCTTAGAAAGTGGTCAGGACAAAAGTGACTCCAACCAAGCCAGGATGTGCCTGGCTTACCTCAAGTTAATATTAGTCAGTAACATTCCTGGTACCTGTGTGCAGTTGTAAAGGCTTGGCATGTTTACGGTATGCTGGGAAGCTATGGGGTGAGAGATCGGGATTCCTTAGGGTGACCATGGTGGCTATGATTCAGGATGGCTGCAGTCATGTCAAGTTGAATCCATGCATATATCTAGAAGACACTCGGATATTTTTAAGTCCCAGTGGTCTGCCTATTAGGGCTGCCTTTAGAGATGCAGCGTCCAAGCCAGCATCTCCAGAAGTGTTGAGCAGCACTTTAGGGGGTGCCATTCACAAATGGTCCCCTATGAAGCTCGTGCCACACACAACCAGACACACGGGCTTGGTGCTTGCCATCCCCTTACCTTCTAATCCTCGCAATACAGCTCAGCGAAAGCTGAGTTCCTGCCAGTGTCCACCCCTCTGGCTCCCACATCCCTTTCTTAGTTCCTGCAGTCACCACACTCTACCCCAACAGTTCCCACTTCATGCTTGAGTGCTGAGATGACTGATCATCAAAAATGTCATTCCTCATTTCTCACCTATTTACAAGTAAAGTGCCAGCATTTACACAGGCTCCTTTCCCCAGATTAGTGTGGCTGTGCCTTTATTTTCCCCCCTCCCGTTCATCTTTATCCCAGTACACATGATTCCCTCGTTTCATAGTCCTTGAGGAACACCCCTGAGGAAAGGAGGACAAGGCACTTCTTCTACCAGAGTCCTCTTTCTGAAGCAAAGGTTGGTCCATCACTCCCCACTCAAGAGTCTCCAGGCTCTCTCTACTTCCGTCCAGGGCAAATGCTGCATGTCTAGCACAGATTCGCCAGACTCTGAGCCATCTCTTCTTACATGCTGTGCCAACATCATCTCCTCCTCCGCTATCATCTTCTCCTCTTCTTCCTCCTCCTCCTCTTCCTCCTCCTTCTCCTCTTCTTCCTCCTCCTCCTGTTTTTCCTCCTCCTCCTCTTCTTCCTCCTCCTTGTCTCTTGCATTGTAGCCAAATGGAACTACTGGTTTCATTATTTTAAGATTTTCCATTTTTATGGCTGGGGGTATAGCTCAGCAGCATAAGTGCCTGCCTGGCAAGTGCAAGATCTTGAGTTCAATTCCTGGTACAAATAAAAAAGGTAAAATTTTCTATTTTTGATATCCCTTACTCCAATGGCAGAAGCCAAATCCTGCCCAGTTATTCCAATGAGAATTTCTCTTCTATTCTAATTTTCATTAATATTCTTAGTGGGAATGATCACTACTATCACGACTCTATTTATTTGTGCACCATGTCTCTGTCATCAGATGGTGATTCCTGCCAGGGATATACTTGCCTGGTTCTTCCAAGCACGGATGTTGCACGTGGCAGACCTCTAATCAGGCTCAGTGTCAATGAGACACCAAAGCTATCATTAAATAAGAAAGGGTGAATTTAAGTATCTTCTGGGTCTCTTTGACTCTAGAGTTTGTTTGCTGTCCTTGGTTTCTCCTGTGCTCAGATCTCTGCACAGTAGGAGTAGCTTCCAAGTATGTGTTCTGCCCTCTATCTGTTTCTGGAGACCGGGGCAGTGGAGAGAAAGGGGCAAGTAACTCCCACTGTGGTTTGCTCCTCCTCTTTTCTGGTCTTGGATCTTATCAGAAGGCTGTGTTAGGATCCATTGAGTACAGATTCCCAGCACAGGTTTCTTGCTACATCAGCAGATGCTGGTAGAACTGAGAACCATCTCTTGCTGCGGGTATTATTTTTTTCTTTTTATAACTTTCCGTATTAACCCAAGACATCACCATTAGTGATTTTTTTTTTCTTGGTGCGATAATTTACCCTGCTACCTCAGACTAAGGATTGCTGGAAACACAGTTATCATCATGTTCCCCAAAATCCTGGATCTACGATGACAATTGATTTTCTCCACTGTGTGTTAAATAGCATCACACGTGACCTTCCGCGTGGCTGCAGAAGTTCACACAGCCAGGTGAAGCTGATGGCTCTCCACACGGGCTGCAACCCCAATGCAGAATCAGGCCCCATCTATGATTTATTTCGTACAAAATTCCTGATGAATGGCTCATGATTCTAGAGAAATCTGAGGTATGCATCATTCTAAAATAATTAGACCAAGGAACTTAAGGATAGAGGGTGCATAAAGGGAAAGATTCCAGTTGTTTGTCACTACTTTAGTACATAGAGCTTGGTAAGTTACCGTGTCACTTTGAGGAAGTTACTTAGCCTCTCTGAGTCTCAATTATTGGACCGGTTCACAGAATTATGTCAAGAATTGAATAAGAATGCTCACAAAACATGTAAGCCTTGTGCCTGGCACATTGTAAATGCCCAGTAAGTAGCTATTATGGTTAAGGTTGTAGGAATAGGCAAGTTTTTTTTCTCCTTGGTGTTGCATTTTTCCTCTTCACAGTTGTCATCCAGTGTCATCTGATAAAAGGACTGTGTGGCTTCACATCCGTTAAATACCCCAAGAGTCTCAGACGAAGCCTCTTTGTGGAGAGGAAGATTTATGTAGTTTCTCAGAGAAGCAGTTAGCTATAGCTTAACATGAAATATTTGCTTCCCTAATAATTTATTAATAAAACTGCTGACAAATATATAAGCTTTCAATTATTCCAATTCATTATTTTAAGTGGCTCTTTATCAAATGGAAACATCTGTGTTGAAACAAGTTCGACGCAGTGCTTGTCACAGTGACAGTAGTATCTGTCAGGTGTACAATCAATATCTTTCTGTATTTGCATACATTTGAAGTGCTCAGCAGTTAACTAGAGAGGGAAGAATTTGTTGTAATACAAATAAAACAACAAACAGTAGATGGGCTTTACCTAGAGATTCCAGAGGATTTTGTACTCTTTCTGTCCTTTACTTTTAAATATAAAGACACATCGCTGATTCCTAACCTAACCACCAATTCCTCTATAAACTTCCATTTTAAAACCAGATATGATTGTGGCTACCAAAGTGTTTTAGAAAAATGCTAAGTTTCTTGAAGCTTGACTCAGCGGGCAGCACTCTGTGAAAATATATTTTTGTTTTATGTTTTTTTTGAGTCAGGATCTCACTGTGTAGCCCAGGCTGGCCTTAAACTCGCAGTGATCCTCCTTGTTCAGCCTCCTGACTTCTGGGACTACAGGTGTGGGTCACCACACACAGCTTCTGTGAATGTATTGATGGTATTTTTCCCAACTATTCCAACCCCAAGTGCGAAGAAGACAGACTAAAAAAAAATCCTAGGACAGTGCCTGGCACATAATAAACTCTCTCTCTCTCAAGTATATACAATACACATATCTGACATTGTATATATATATATATGATAAATGAATACATTCATTTCTAGCTCTGTTTCCACATTTGAACATTTTAGGACATAGATTTAAAGTCTTCAAGTAGGAAAATGCTAGCAAGACTCAGAGAAAAGGAAGGGTGATGAAGAAAAGAAGCTCCCACATTCGCCCTTAGGGAAGAAAGAAGGCAAGGAGGACTGGGGCCTTGGTACTGTCACCCAGGGCAGCTGGGGGCAGTGAGGAAAAGTCTTGAACTGTATGAGTTAGGGAAGATTCCTTTGGCTTTCTACTTTCCCAGGTGTGGAACTGTTTCCCATTCATGCATAGCAGGAAAACTTAAAATGAGGAAAGCCAGTGTCTTAGTTACTTTTCTTTTTGCTGAAACAAAATACTTGACCCCCAAAGGTAAAAGAGGAAAGGTTTATTTGGCTCACAGTCATAAACTACCATAGAAGTTTCAGTCCATAATTGGCTGACTCCAAGGCAGGATGGCACATGGCAGAGGGCAACAGTTCATGGCATCAGAAGACAGCAAAAGCAACAAGAGAGAGTGAGTGAGACAAGCCTCTTTCTGTCCCTTATGTTGTGTGCAGGCTACCTGCCCTAGGGTGAGTGTAGCACTCACACCATTAATCTCAGTGTTAGACCATGAATCAATCACACACTTTAGGTCTGAAAAGCCCCATGACCGCCAGAGGCTCTAGGGGGACATCCAGACACAAGTCATAACAGCCAGTGTGCCCAGCTCCTATGACAGCGAAAGCCAGGGACTGAGGTCTCCAGGGCTCACCCATCTTGTCCAAAGTCTCACTGCTGGTCAGCACAGTCAGGATGATCTTGGGTGACCCAGTCCCGGAACCTGGGCATTAAGCCCCCATAGTAAGTCTTCTTCAGCAGATTGAAGTATGTCTATTGGAAGGTTTTACCTCAGCTTCAACTATCGTTATTTACATACATTCAAGAAAAATTAAACATTAATGACAGATTACAATTAATATCTTAGCCTGATTCTATTAACCTCCTCAAAGTAAAGTCAAAATGTTTTGGCAATACAATTTTTTTAAAGTACTTTCATGAAGGACCAGACTGAGCCATTTTAACTTTTCATTTCTACAGACTCAAGTCTATGCAGGGAAATGACTTGTCCACGGTCACCAGTCAGTGGCATAATCCCTGCCCTTTCAGGCACTTCAGATCTATCCAGGGTTTCCAGGGTGCACAGCTAACCAGGCTGACGGGGTGGTCTGAGCCAGAATCAAATGAAACCTTCTTACTGGGAGGCCTCATTATTTACCACCTATAAGGCACCAATCCCGAGTGTGCCTCATGCCTGACGAATTATGCTCTCAAACCCTAGCATTTTCAGAAGGTATTTTATGAGAATATTTTTCCAACTCATTCCAGGGAAGTCAGATATATGGCCCAATATTATTGACTTTTTGGTTTCACTTCCATGTTTTATGGACTTTCTAATGTGGTGTTGGCTATGCAATAAGCTTAAGTCGGTAAGTGACTGCAGAAGTAATAAATCCGTGAGAATCAGTCCCAGCCCTACCGATGACCGAGGGCAGCCTCCCAGAGGACGTGAGTGCAGACATCAGGCTGGTAGGTACCCTGCAGGAAAAAACATGAGGACCAGAGGTCCAGAGGTGGATGTGCCCTGTGTGACGGGCTAACAAGGCCCTAACCTCTAAAGCTGTGATTCTCAAACTTCAGCAAGCATCAGAACCACCCCTCCCAAAAAGGTTAAAACAGTTTTCCTGGTCCTATTTTCCTGGGCTTTATATATATATATATATATATATATATATATATATATATATCCAGAATGGGGTCTGATAACCTATCTTCTGACAAGTCCCCAGCTGACAAGTCCCCATACATAGGGCTCCCTTCTCTGAGGCTGAGATCTACAGTCACAACCTCAAGAGCCTGCAAAAGCCAGGACTGACATAAAGACAGGTGTGACATGAAGGAGAGGTGAGACTGATGGCAGGCTGCAAAGAGCATCCACAGTTTAAAAACCATTCAGAACAAAGGTACTATTTTAACCATAGTGCAGAGAGCCAGAAGCTTGGTCCCCTGGGTCAGGATTTTACAGCTATGATTTACTCCAAGAGCTACAAATACATTCTTTCAAAAAACACAGACATGCATATCATATGAGAGTTCTAGAACTTGCACTCAGCCTTCCTCCTTTCTACTCCCCATTTCTGAGACTTCACAGGGAGCCATTATGGCATTTGCCTGCCTAACCCATCAGAAACAAGCTGACATCACGCCCTGGGAGCTGTGGTTCGAGCTCCTGAGAGCTTCCCGGGTATGTTCTGAAGGCCTAGCTTGTCCCTCCTGACCCACTCTGTCCCTTCCTGCCCTGCTGGGTCCCCTGAGGCTGACCTCTAAGGACTGAGCAATCTGGGCTCTCTGCCTTCCGGTTTCTTCTTGCACTCGACCAGTGTGTGGCACTGCTAGGAAACTGAAGGCAGGTGGAGAGAAAGTCCACCCAGCATCGTAGTTGGCAGTGGTCATGCCTGTCGGAGACCACACTCCCATTGGGAGTTATTGCCCCTTTTTCCTAGAAGCCACTGCTTTTCCTTGTTGCTTCGCATCTAACAGTAGAAATGACTCTGCTGTACCATTGGCAACTAGTCAGCTCCTTCCATCATCCCCTTCGCATCATGAATTCCCTACTGGGACCTTACCTGACCCATAGTTTTTCTGTTCAATATGTAGAATATCCCTCTTTAGTTCCATAAGTCAATTTAGCAGCAACAGAACATACAGATTTTCCTTTGATGCAACCCAACCCTAAATGTTGCTTTGATTCCAGAATGAGCGTTTTTGTCCAAGTACTGATCATTACCCCAATTCTAGAGTCTAAGTTCGAGTAATTCAGAAGGAAGCCGGGCAAACACAGGATTGGCTTTCCCTAGAAGGATCCTCCTGGGAAGCCACACAGTGTTTTGTTCTTGTTCCCAAGGAACTCTTGGCGCAGCAGATTTGGAATGGGAAGCCCTGAGAAAAAGACTTGTCCCAGTAGGGCAGGGAACACCAAGCCAGGATAAAGCCACATACGCTTCATACTTTGATGCAGTTTTCTAGGTTTATCCTGTTTCTTGGTGACACATTTGGGCCAAGCATTAAGTTTTAAGTTCCACAGGGTTCTGTCAATGGAAAGTGCCACAGGTAACTACAAACAGAACTTGATGATCTCCACATGTCTGTTGGCAAAAGCAAGCTGCAGGCCCCTGTTAGAAATGACAGGTTATCAACACTGCTCAGTCCATAAGGAAAAAAAAACTGTTCTGGGCCACTGCAATGAAGACTTTACAAACCGGCAGATTGTAAGCATTACACAAGTCATAAGCGTGGTTTGGTGGACCCAAGTCATGTGTTTATTTTTCAGTTGGTTACCAATGTTCAATATTTGGAAGCTTTCATACAAAAAGTCTGGATAATCAGCTTTCGTTGAAAAAACTCCCCTAGTAGTACCATGCTGCACATAGAGTAAAACACTTGATGAGCCCCGATGGAACAATTAATGGCTATAAACTAATAAGAGAACGAGGACGATTCACTGTTGCCCATCACTTATGGAGACGTTCACTAATAGGTGAGTTTCTGCTGATGCTCAGGTCTCTACTAGAGATGGATGCATAGAGAACACATGCTTAGGTCAGCCCAAGCTACAGTGAGTGCATTACTTACAGTTTCAAAATTGCTAAGAATGTCCACATCCAAGGGCATTATCTTTGCTTTTACCATGGAAATATCCACTTATACAGGAGTGCAGGCTACTGGGCATCCCAACTCCAAATCACAGGTTACATAGAGAGCAAAATGAAAACCATGCTTCCCTCCCTGACTGGCAATCATTGTAGGAACTACTGGGAGACTGCTGTGAAAACACGGCTTGCCGGCCTCCAGGCCTATCCTAGTCACCTGAAGACGCTAGGCCACAGTGACAGATGAGAGACTCCGTGCTTGAGATCGGCTAAACCAAGCAACGAGAATAAGAAAAGACATTGACTTCTCTGAGCTTCCCAAGAAGGGGATCAGGTAGGGGTGGTATGTTCCCCATTCCAATGCAGGCAAAAAAATTTAACACCATGCTTCCATGTCAGAGGGGGTCCAAACTATTCAAGACACCTTGCTTTCTCTCCTTTATCATCCACTTCACACTTGCAAACACACCACACACACACGTATTCATAAACACACCCAGCCACCACCACCACCACCACCACCACCACCACCACCACCACCACTACCACCACCACCACCTTAAAGACCAGGGAGCGGCTAAGGTTTATAGAAAAAAAGACATCTGCTTGAGTGGAAAACATGTCATTCCTCAATTCTGGCCTTCCAGATAATCTCTGAGACTCATCTCATCCCTAACACATTCACCATGGTGGTCAACATGTGCCACGACTTCAAATTTTAAACGGCAATAACAAGAGTGAATACTGTGCAAGGCACATAACTGTGAGCCAGGTGTGTGTGTGTGTGTGTGTGTGTGTGATTTTCCTTAAATATCTTCCTTTAATCCTCTTGGCAATTCCATGAGACAAGTACTCTAATTATCTGTCTTAAGACTGAGGTAGGTGGACTCAGGAATATTAAATAGGAGTTCAAGGGTACTTGGACAGTGAGTGGAAGAGCCAGGATTCAAAGTTGATTTCTCTAGTCCCAGAACCAGAGTGACTGAATATCATCCTCTCATTTCTTGGTTGTCATGGGAAAGGCATCTGTTGCATGTGCAGCAGAAACTGAGGCATGGTAGGTACTTAGTTTCTTCAACATCAGACTCTCTGAGCACATATGAGTGAAAAGACTCAGAATTTGAATTTGAGTATGTGTGTGGCCTTCTGTTTGGTGGAGGCAGGACTTGCAAGAGAGTACAAAAATACCCATAACAATCTCTGTCCCCAGGAAGACAGAGTCTACAAACAATAAGCTACAGTATGGAAAATTCTAGAAAGGCCAATTACATGGAGTGGTCTGAGGCTAGACCTCCAGCTCTGAATTCATCCATG